>JAQFZW010004439.1:0-10280 GCA_034687055.1 Heteromurus nitidus
ATGAGTAACATCAGCTCTGAGAATCAGTGTATTTTCGTTGTTCCAAACAGTTCTCTTGTGCCAGTACTGTGTTCAAAATTAATAACATTCAGTTTTGCATTGATTTTCAAAAGAACATTACTGACGCTATTGGTTAGTTAACTATGTCATTTAAGCAACAGTGCTCAACAATTTACAGACAAACTTCCATAACATTCTTATTCACCAACTAAAACATTTCTCATTTCACCAATTTATTCGTGCATGTTCGGCTCCCTCCCAAGTTGTGTGGTTCGCATCTACATACATAATAATATTCTTACATACGCACACTGAAAGTCATACAACCAGCCACAAAAACGTTTTAAGCTGTTTACTGGTATCGATAGGTTCGCTATCCATTTTCATGATTTCCATTACTGCGACATAATTTCTAATGAAAGGACGAGAGGGAACCTTACTAAAATGTCAATTGTCTCAGTTTTTATCACTGATTAAAGGGCCTGTTAAAATTGTATTAGCAACATTTCTGCTGCAAATCTTTGCCTGCTTGCGTTTGGCTCGCTAGGTCTGCAAAGACATTTTGTGCATAAAATGAAGCCACACATGAAATGTGGGATGGTGATTATTAAGACGTGTCCTTCCATTGGAGAAACGACTCTCTTTCTGGTATAGATAAGAGCATAAATTTTTATGGTGATGATGATCGAAGAGGCTGCTTGTTGCCATGAACTGCTTGAATAATGCTACTGCATCCTTTTCCACCTCCGTAACACGGATCATGCATACACACGACTGACAGTCAGCTCATATCACGAATTCACAACTTGCGTCGAAAAAAAACCTGAACAAAAACTCTCCGTCAAGTTCGTATACACGTATATTACGAACGCCTTTACAGATTCTCTTGAACGACTTGCTTTAAGAGAAGCTGGAACGTGCACTCCCACTGTCAGTTGTGAATTGCAAAGTGAACACGAACATTGTCAGCGGAACATTACTAAATTTTTTGATTAAACTGTCACATATATATAAACGATAGAAATCACACAAGTGTTTTCAGAACACTCATATGAAAATCATTTGTACTCTGCAACCTTTTCTAGTTAGTTTCAAGTTAAGGTATTAGCTTGAAGAGAGACGATAGGAACCTGCTGTGACCTAGCTCTCGATTTTATTCCTGTTAAATAAAAGTGGCCTAGAAACCGCGTGTGTGCACGATTAAAATTTGTTGACACAATATTATAGATTTTTGTGCATATTCCATTTGCGCGTCGTTCCTCTCTGAACAGTGTGTGAAGCTATTGAAATTGCGTCTAGCCACATCCATATTTCTCTCTCTCTCTCTCTCACTCTCCCTCCATCAACACAACTCCCTTCGTTGTCTCAATTCCCCTTCTCCACGAAACATACCGAGTCAAAGCTTTTTCAGCTACTATTTCACCCTGTTCTGTGGTCTCTTTTAGAGTAGAAGTGGAAGTAAAGTAGCGAAAAGTAAAGAGAGAAAATACTACAACGTATACGTCTTGTGCTAAAAAACAGAGTAGAGCGAGAGCAGAGCGAGAAATGATGCTCATATAGTTTTTTTTCTTGAGGAGAGCAGCAGATCATAGAAGCTTTTGCGTAGTTCAAGTTGGCAAGAAAGGGTTTTTAGTCTTCAGTCAGCACATATGTAATATCGCCATAGATTTCTCCAGTCCACTTTTACACAGACTCTCTGATTTTTTCCCCGTAGCCAACCTTGTGTGCTGCAAGCTTATTGCGTATGGTATTATTTCACACAAACCATATCTGCGCATATAAAATCATTTTTCATACGCCTTTTCGAGATTAAGAGTTACCGCAGAAGAGAGCTTCTCACACGAGAAGTAGTGACTGCAGTCTGCAGTGTGTCCCGTTCCCGTTGAAGGTTTTTTTCGGTGTGAAACAAATAGGCTCTCAGGATATAAAGAGTGTGACTTTGGTAAAATATCACATCCGAGAGACGGAGAGAGCTGTGTTTTAGTAAAGTTTGTTTGGTAGTACTAGCGGAGATATATACGCAATAAGAGAGAGAGAGAGAAAGAAAACGGTTCCACCAACTGACATTGTGGTAGAGCTTCGAGAGAAAGCCAATCGATAGATTCTAGGGGAAAATGCCTGATTTTCGGACGGCGGGTGCTCCCATGCCCATTCCAAAAAGTAGTCGAGACAGAGACACCAACATTGCCACTGGTGTGACTGCTGAGCACTTCACTGAGCCCAAGAAAAATCGTCCTGTCTCAGAATCCGACTCGTTTCCGGAGAGTCCCTATGTGAACCCTTTCAGTCCTGGAATTAATAACTGGGGAAACATGAGCATTCCAAAGTCGTTTAGTTTAAACGTTGATAATCATGCCGATTGGAGTACTATGGACACTGTCAATCATGGAGATGAGAGGGACTTGGCTCACAGGTTAGAAGCGTGTGTCTTCATTATTTCACATTCTCATTATCGCTATGCCTTGAATTAAAAAAAGGTCAACCTTCAAATTAAAATGTCGATAGTTTTGAAGAGACATTTTTCCTTTCGCTGGCCTGTTATCTCATCACCGTCTTGCTTTCTATCTTTGTATATTATATAAGAAGAAGAAAAAAACTTGGCGCATGAATGTAAGTCGAATTCGTGCTTGGATGATGTATGAGTGCAGCTGTGTGTTGGATGCACAAAGTACAACTTGGCATAAATAGCATTTTTTGTCGTCGTCGTGCGAACATGAAAATCATGCAATGTGCAAATGATTCTTCACGGTTTCCTTGCATCATCTTCATTTTGAGATAACGATTTTTTTCTCTCTCTCTCTGTCAATTTACAGGATATTCGTGAATAGAAGCTTACATCTGGACAAAATTAAATTTTTCGGTTTCGACATGGATTACACGTTGGCTGGTAAGTGAAACTTTGACATTAATTTCATAATATATGACTCACACATTGACTTTCCTATGATATGAAACTCATTCGTTACTGTTATATTCGTCTACCTCATGTGGCAAGCCTTGTCGATTAAGATATAAGTATAGACGGCGTACTTACGTACATATAAGAAAAATGTATACCTGGTGGTTTGGAGTTACGAAGATAAAAGAAAGTTCAGCGATAGCAATTCAATTCCTTCTTTAAATTTTGACTTTGACATTTGGTTCGGTAAGAGCGAAACTCTTAGCGTAACAGAGCTTTTTTATATCGTATGTCTGCTAAACTCCCTTTGACAGGGCGAGTAAATATGTGTGCATTCCGTCATACTGCAACAACTGAACTGGCCTGACAAGTAGTCGTCTTCACTTCAGTCAGGAAGTAATTTTTAGTGTTAAATAAATAAACAAGCGAGACCAGACGAAGTTGTTTTTTATGTGAAATGTCATCATGTCCTGTTTGTAATATGTTTATTCCAAGAATTTCTATTGTTTATTGTTTACAGTGTACAAATCGCCACAGTATGAAACTCTGGGATTCAATTTAATAAAGATGCGTCTGGTGCAGATGGGCTACCCCATTGAAATTGAAGAGTTTGTGTATGATCCGTCATTCCCCATTCGGTATGTTTAAAAAAATGTTCTTGGTTCAGTCACGCTCCCTTATCTCCAAAATGTAATATTCCAAAGTTTACCGATAATGTTGACGTCTTTTGCAGAGGTTTATGGTTTGACTCACACTATGGAAATTTGCTGAAAGTTGATGCCTATGGGAATATTTTGGTTTGCTGCCATGGATTCCACTTCTTAAAACAGTGAGCTGTTTTGTCATATATTATGCGTATTTGTCAAGGAATATGATTCAGGAAAGGGCGTTTTAAAACTTTTTGAACATGATTTTTGTTTTTGTGACATGTAGGTCCGAAGTTTATGAACTGTACCCGAGTAAATTTTTAGCGCTGGACGAATCTCGTGTTTATGTGTTAAATACACTCTTTAACTTGCCCGAGACATATCTCCTCGCTTGCTTAATTGATCTTTTCACTAATAGACCGGATAGCACTGTGTAAGAAATTCAAATCTTTTAGGATTATCGCTAAGCTATTGCGCAATGTAATTGGTGTATGTTTCTGATATATTTGCATAATCTTTTATTTTTTCGTGTGCAGAGAGCCAGCGGGTGTTCGATGTGGAGATTTGTTTATGTCGTATAAATCCATTTTTCAAGATGTTCGAAACGCTGTGGACTGGGTTCATGAGAAAGTAATTGCAAATAATAAATTTAAATTCGATTTAAAAAGTTTTGAATTGTTTGAAAGTTTCTCTAACTTGAATTCAAATTTTGCAGGGAGATTTAAAGCGCAAGACTGTAGAAAATTTAGATGAGTACGTAGTTCAAGATGATCGACTTCCTATGCTTTTAACTCACATGCGAGAATCTGGAGCGAAAGTGTTCTTGCTGACAAACTCAGAATATTGGTACTCCGAGAAGATTATGACTTATCTATTTGATTTACCTGGACAGAAGAAAGTAAATCCAACTTAAATACGATAAAATAATGCTGAAAATAATTGCTGTATTGACGATGAAATGAAATTGGGTTATGCTAATATTTCTTTCTGGTTCATCTCTTGTAGAACTGGAAGGACTATTTCGATTACATTGTCCTGGACGCAAGGAAGCCGTTGTTTTTCAAGGAAGGCACAATTTTAAGACAAGTGAATACTACCACTGGAGCTCTTAAAATTGGTTCTCACACAGGTCCTCTCAAACAGGGCCATGTGTACTCGGGTGGTTAGTTAGACGACAGTTCTCTTCTGTTATTAAATTAACTCACGAATTTCTATGAATAGGGTTATTTATTTTCCTGCATTAACTACAAATGTACTACTTTTCTGAAAAGGATCCTGCGATGTATTGTCTGAGCTCATTGGTGCGATGGGAAAGGACGTTTTGTACATTGGGGACCACATTTTCGGTGATATATTGAAATCAAAGAAGATTCGTGGTTGGAGAACTTTCCTTATTGTCCCGGAACTAGTCCAAGAGCTTCATGTGTGGACAGACAAGTGCTCTCTCTTTTCCAAGCTTCAGAATTTGGACATAATGCTCGGGGAAACTTACAAGTATGTTTATCAATACTTAAAGAACACTTTCACTTATAATAGTAAGTTATGGATTGGGTAATTAATAGCCAATGTTTTTTGTCTTTTAGGAATTTAGACAGTAGCACGAAGGAGCGACCAGATATTTCTAAGATTCGTACAGCCATCAAAGAAGTTACTCATGAGATGGAC
Source organism: Heteromurus nitidus (assembly GCA_034687055.1). Taxonomy (NCBI): domain Eukaryota; kingdom Metazoa; phylum Arthropoda; class Collembola; order Entomobryomorpha; family Entomobryidae; genus Heteromurus; species Heteromurus nitidus. The sequence continues at coordinate 5,212 of JAQFZW010004439.1, forward strand.
TTGGCTTACGGCATGCTTGGCAGCTTATTTAGATCGGGATCTAGACAGACATTTTTCTCGAGCCAAGTTGTCCGATATGCTGACTTATATGCTGCTACATTTTTGAATTTGATTTACTATCCCTTCAGTTACATGTTTAGGGCACCAGCTATGTTGGTATGATTTATACTTTTTATTGATTATTTATTATCATCAAGATACTGATCTCATCAACTTCGTAATTGCATTGTCTGACTAATCATAAAAATTCGTTTCAGATGCCCCACGAATCGACAGTTGCTCATGAACAGAGATTCGTAGCTGACAGTCCAATGATGTTCTCTCGATCCCGGCAAGCATCATCTGCGGTGGATGGCAAGGAAGTTGAGGAAACGCACGGAACCACTTCTGGAAAAGCTAAAGTATTTTTTGACCTGCTAACGCGCATGAATGGAGTTAATTCGCGATAAACTGTCTCTCATGTGTCGTTTCATCTAATGTATTGCACAGGTGCTGGAGCGCAGTCAGAGTCTTTTGCCACATGTTCGCCCCGAAACGCCAAGGAAAGTCACTCACCATCACGATGAGGATGACTCAGAGGAAGAAAGTGAAAAGTCAGCATGACTGATTGCTCGTCGGCGTTGAGTATCTCCTCAAATGTGGCTTGATCCTGTGCAATTACATTTCTTAGCACCATGAATTGCCTTTGTTATCTATTTATATATCATTATTCATTATCAATGTAATTGTAATCTTAAGAAAAAGTTAGTTTTTTAAACATTTCTAAATGTTACCAAGTGTGGTTGTTTTTTGATGTAGCAATGCGTGAGGGTACGGGATTCCGGTTTGTTCTACTACCATTTGTGTAGCTGCAGATTTTCAAGTTTTATATTTTGTTGAATTTCTCTCCATCTCAATATTTTTTTTAGCAAATTGAGTTTAACCAGCATGGGAGCGAAACAAATGCATATGAGGTAGGACTGTATTTCACTCGACGTCGATTAGTGACCCTTACAAGGGTAAATCCGACCGAAAAGTAAAAGCTAACTTATCGATGCTAGTTGGCTGTATATATTTCTACGTGAAGCAAGGTGTTAGATCAAAAGGAAGGAAGACGAAAATGACTGTAACTAACTTGTATATAAATTATGCGATAGTTTACAGTTAATCTAGCATAGTGAATAATAGTAAAGTAGTACTTGGAAAATATTCAACAGAGATGAAATTTTGAAGGTCTAAGACATACGGTGACCACTCCACTGTATTCTTCAGCCTCCCATTTTAGCTTTAAAAATATATAGGATAGAACTTAATCAATTTTGCTAGGATTTAGGATGATATCTGCTGTATCCGTTGCGAATGGCTTATTACTCTCTTCGGAAACTGAGCTTTAATGTTTAACGTTTTACTTGTATACTCAAGTTTACGCACTAATGTATGATAATGCGATTGATTGATTCATTACATCAGTCGTTAATACTGTACGGTAGTGCCTTTTTGGTGTTACGACAAAAGACGGATTAAATCATTCAACGATCCTTTCTTTGCAGAAAAATACTTCCAACTTGTTGTATGGCAATGAAATTACAACGCTCAAATAAAAATGTCAAAAATGAATGCGGACACTTTGTAACATTTTTATTTCTTATGTTGAACGACGCATGTATTTTCATCATGACAAACTTTATTTTATAATGTTCAACGTGCAAAAAGCGAAAATACGGAGAATATTTAACAACAATAGCAACATAACAAAATGCGAAAAACTTTTTTATAGTTAGGGCACGTATTACGAAATTGGGATAGCAAAAAAACATTAGTCATTCACAACAAACTAACTCCTACCTACCTTAAGTAATTAGATTGTGCTGCTTGGCGAAACGGACTTGTATTAGTTACCGGTTTCAATTCTAAATTAGCGTATATAATCAATTCCAACTGGAAACCAACGATGAGCTCTAACAATTTACAATGTTCTGCGTGCACTAAACTTGTGGAACACCCGAGTCATTATCCCAGATTTCGATTTCCTCATAAACTGTCATAGTTGTCTGCATGCGTTCCAGTCTTGCTCGCTGGACGAAGTCAATGAGCCACCTGTGCGTTTTCACTGACACAGTGCCAATCTCTATAAATACAACGTAAGTGAACGTATCCAGGCAGTCTTGAGGATCTTGTCTTCGGAAAAATGATATTCTTCGGATGTGGATGTCCGTTCTAAGTTCCAGATACAAGTGTCGAACGCCTGTAATAACATTTAAAATTATTTACAAGCTTGCTCTTCGTCTATGCATGTTTGTGAATGGAAAGGCTAAAGGCTTGCTTATATATGTAATTGTGTCACTTTACCTGTCCACTCCTTCCAGGACTGTTCTAATACTTCATTATTTTTATCAAGAGTTTTAAAGCCAAGGAATAACCACGTGGATTTTCCTTGCTCCTGATGATGATCTAATTTAATCCACGAGTCTGGTGGAATAACACGTTTAATTTCTTTGTAAACTCCTGCAAAAATACATATATCAATATTATTTAATTAAACTTCTTATCACTAAAAAGTTGTCACAAGGCAAATATTACGTGTAGTATTCTCCAGGTATAGAGACCATTCGTTATATAAAATTATTACGGATTGTTACAGGATTTCAAGCATGGAAGACTAAAAATTCAACGTTTATTTAGTTTCCACTGTCCCAGCTAACGGCGAATATTCAGAATAAATATAACGAGTCGTCCCTATATACTTTGAGAGATCAATTAAACCTTGTTTGGTGTTCCTGATGTCATCGCGGAAGCCCGGAGGAGAAACGCACAGGGTACTGGTTGACAAATGTAGGTATGGAAATGAAACTGCAAGAAAATAGAAAAAAGACATGAATGATTTCTTAATTTTGTCAATATTGTCGATGGTTTTTCAATCATACTGTGAACCTTGCTTTGCATAGAAAATATCCTATTTTATGTTTAGGAGACCAGAAAATTCTACTCGAAAAATATCACTTGGAACTTGCAAGTCTTCTAAATCTGCAAGCAAATCGAGCACATTATTCAAAATGATTTGCAAGAGTAATGCTAATCTCAATCGTTACGTTGTTCAGTAAATTAAATGAGCTTTCGCTGCCACTTGAATCCATAGATGTCAAAAAGTCACTCAAAAATTGCTCTACAAGACTCCTTGATCAGGGACATTGGACTATCATTAGAAACCATTATTTCAGTGTCAATGCGCTACGATCAACTATCTTCATGGTCTAATTGAAGTCGCATGTTCATTTAAATTCACTTTGCCATTCCATTCCAATGCTCGTAATCTGTATGTCTTTAGTTAACAAAAACCACATGTCCAGAGGAACGTTATTATACAGTACATCGATGACAAGAGCTTGTACCAGAAGCAGACGGAGAGTGGCGTCAGTGGCAATATGACACATGTTTGCGAACGATTCTTCACTCACCAGTTTCAGGATTTTGCCATTTGTGAGCAGTAACCAAGTCAGCAACAAGAATCGCATATTGTTAAATATATACGGAATTGCATGCGTAATCAACGGCCATTATTAAGTAAACACAGATTTGCTGGAATTCCTTGAGCTCTGTTTCTTATTACCATCAAACGTAGATAACGATTTAGATTAATGGAATCGCTCAAAGCACTCGAGATGACAATTCAATCAAGAAACCATTCACATCTTCGACAAGCATCGACTTGCAAACATTTTTATGTGCTTTTCGTTCGCGTGCAACTCACGACATTACAAGGATACATGGTCGAGCTATTTAATGGATAAGAAAATTGCATTTAAATGGACTTATTAAATATCCTTTTAAGCTTGCTAATCATTATATTAAGTATTTCGACTACGACCGTCAAACTGGCAAATTACGTTTAGTCCGTTGAGCAAGCAGAGGAGAGTGCTTCAGCTAGAAAATAGGGATTAAATCTCTAAAAAACTTAGAAAAATCAATCATAATTGAATTGGCACTACGCCGGACATTTACTCAACAAGATTCTCATTCATGATCCATCTACCACGTAACAAAGGTCTATTTTGAGTTGCTGAAGCATATTTTTTGAACAAACACGTTCTTCTAATCTGCATCTTATGTGGCAAATGATGAGTGTAATGAAATGAATTGAATAGCAATTTCGTGTTCCTTACATTCATTGTCAAGGCAACATTATTGCACCTCTTTCCCATTCAGAAATAACTTTTGAATGCGCATATTTATTTATAATTCATCACTCGACGAATGATGGTAATAATAATTTGAGTAGAACAGAGTCATTACGGAATCGCTGTGGTGATGTCACCTTTCTTCACAATGAAACAGGTTCTCCTGTGTGATGTGTGATCAAAACGACAATATAATTTGCGATGTACATTTGTATTGGGGAAACTAGCACGCAGACAAGCTATCATGGAAGCACACACGCTGATAAAGTGCATAATAGAACTACTTCTAATGGAAGGTATAAAAAAGTAAGTGCTCTTCATATGAATCTTTATACCTTTAACTACGTCACCTTGAAAAAGTTGGAAATAATTCAGAATATTTATGCTACGAATGCGCAATATCAGTCATCATAGTCATTATCAACATCATGAGAACATTTATCATCATCATGCATTTTTCTTGTTCGAATTTCTAGGGTGGAGGAAAATTAGTGAATGAGTTGGCAATTTTTCATCATTTTTTAACGTGCGCTATATATGCTCGCTTCATTCACTGACGAAGAAATGTGACTTTGCTACACTTTATCCAAGTTTTCATTATTAAATGGAATTGCTTTTGCACATTATCGGGCGAAATGCTACGCTTCCACACCAGTTCCTCCTCATTACAAAGGTATCGACTGGAGTGTTGTTGCAATATAGAAAACATGACACACAGATTATTCGTGCAGCAGTCCGTGTCTTGCAGTAATTGGCAGCGCTTTTATTACGCTGCATTTGTGGAGAGCCGCAGTTTTTTTGTAATTGGGCACACGTTATAAAAAAGTAAGCTAAAGAGTGGGAATGAGTGAGCAAAACTCATACGGAAATTTCCGCTTTTAATCCTTTTTCACAAAGCATAATATTGATCAAACA
>JAQFZW010004440.1:0-10280 GCA_034687055.1 Heteromurus nitidus
GGGAAGTACTATTTCATGTTTAGAGTGAGTCCGAAGGATTAGATGGATGATAAATAGGTACATATATACAACTGCCCTGCTGCTGCAAGTTACAACAGAAAAAATATCGTCTCAACTCAGGTTTTGTCTTCAACTAAAACCGACGACGTAGTAATCTCTCTCATCGGGAGTGAAGTGAGTTGAGCAGGGCACACTCCAACTCCACCACGGATATGGAGAGTACAACAACCGATCCTTTCCGATTCTCATTCTTGCATCCTGTAATTTGCAATATATGTGAAGCTTTTATACTCACCTTGACTTTATATTATGATCCTTATTCTCGTTTCTTTGTTTTTACAATATAACAATATCATCGGCATGTTATTTACTTATACGTACATGCCTTCCGACTACGGACCAGCAGACCCTATACATCATCCATACAGCATTTATTCTTGCTTTGATTGATAGTAAAAAATTAATCATTAGTCACATCACAAACATGGGCTCAGGTATTATGCATGGTTATAGTTATGTTATGTTGCTGAGGAATCCATGGGAAATCTCGTATGCCAATGCCAAACACATTCACCAAGAGCCTCTCATGTACAAATTACGACTCATCGAAGATATGTCTTTGTCTTCATGACGTCATAAAAGGCACCAATGTATGAAACGTGGTGAAAACACAGCTGAGCCAATGACATTGAATCATACCTGGTCTGCTGACAGGAGACGAAGCGTTAAGTCCTGATTTTGGGCCCTTCTGATTTTTACTGAAAACGTCACCAGTCTCCAATTGGTTGACTGGCTGACCCTGCACACTTGCCGAATCATTGTTGGAGTGTTACAGGTGCGATAATCATTAAGAGCGTATAACACAAATTCTGGCAGTGAAGAAATTCATTTCATACAATTGTGATCTTATGCAAAAAAACATGCCATAAGCATGATAAGCATTTGTGTATTTGTAATTCACAGAGCTATCGTCACGATGACGAAAATCCGTTTGGGAAGTAGGAAAATCAACAATCCTTACCTTAACCAGAGTTTAAATGGGAGTAATCCTTCGCTGAATAATAATAGCTATGGCAATAATGGGGTGCACCGAAATGGCACGCTAATTTATCGATCATTGTCTGGTCAGAATTCATCCACTACAACAAATGATGACTACATTGATTCACAGGTACTTATCGCTATAATTATGATAAACTTGTGGAAAATGCTTTGCGTTGGGGTTTTCCAGAGATTAATTTTTAATGACAGTTTCAAAAGCCTCCAGCGAGAATCCCAACTCGATCCATTTGTCTTGCGACGTTTCTCTGCGTTGCTGGATCTACGCTGCTTGTGTTTGGATTGTTGGTATTCTCTGGAAACTTGGATGCGAAGGTAATAATTTCCGTGATTTACAATTTAAAAATAATGAGATTTGTGTAATTTGGAACAAATCATGTAATTTTCATGGGTGGGCTTACGAATTTTCACTTATATAATTGAACTGTTTCCCCTGTTAGTTTGCGGATCGTGTTTGGCCAATGATTATCATGGGATTCCTGATGTTTATCCCTGGCGCATACCATGTTCGAATAGCATATTATGCGTACAAAGGCAAACCTGGCTATAGTTTCGACGACATACCGGAATTTGAGTAACTTCTGTCAAGTTATTTCGTTAGAACGTCTCTCGTCGATCATCAACATTCAACATTTCATCAAGCCAACATTCTATGGTGTCTCTCGTCGATGACGATGCACGTCAAACAAGTACTTACATAGGTAGCTTCAACTTGTGCACTCTGGCTGCTTTTATTCCAAAAGCTATGTACTTGGAAAATGTCCAATGTACAAATGGTCACATTGAAAATGGCAACTTTGCAACAAAAAAAAGACCAAAAATAACTGATAACGTTCCCCAGGTTAAACTACAAACTCTATGTCACGTGCCTAACGGTAATGTTAATTACAATATTAACTAAAATGCTAACTGCAGAACTTTCCCTTGCTAACCGCAATACTCTCCCTAACTAACAAGCTGCACGCTAATTGCAACGCTAAACATGCCAACACACGAAATATCTTCATAAAGTGTAATGGCAACTCACAGACTCACTCCTGACCGACTGCCAAACCTTACAACAAGCATAATAATTATCGCTTTGTTTAAAAATTAATCGCAAGTCATATCGTGTATTATATTTGTACTTATACAAATAAGTATGAGACTATGCTCTCATCATGGGAAACTAATACCAACTCCGAATGCTAATTTGAAACTGCTATGCAGGTTATCGTATTGGCTTATCGTATCGTTAGTTAGTATTCAATGTTTCCATAACGCATTTTTATCACTATCGTCAAAATGCTTCTTTTCATGCTTGTAGAAACCTAAAATAAGTATATTATGCAGTATTTCTTGCACTATTGTATATTTAATTATGACGTACAAAATTAGCCATATGTGATAAGATATATTTACAACCTACAAAGTAGATTTACAAGGATTTTTTGTTATAATTTTGGCATGCTTTACGGAAATTGTGATACATGTTTTTATGTGTTGTGTGTCATAAGTCTTATAATAAATATTGTTTTATTTTGCTATGTTTGAGAATCCCGTCCATACCAATATATTGCTTCCGTGTTGTGCTTGAGTAAATTAATTAACCGAAAACACGATACAGTTAACAGTAAGATTCGCAGTCGATTCATATTTCCTTAAGTTAATATTAATAATAAAAAAAATGTAAGTCAAAATTATTACATGTATTTATGTAATTATGAATTTTCAAGTTTTAAATGGCTTAACAGAACGGAACGACTTATTTTGAATTGTCGTAGGGTAGTGAGGTTGTGACATATCTCATTTTCGTGTTTGTATTCCTATGGTATGGTAAATGTTCCGTATGTGATATGATAAACTCCAGAGTTAGACACACGCAGTTTCTGGAATAACAACGAAGTTGTTCGCATAAAGATTTGGTATTTATTTATCACATAAATAAAGAATAATAATCAAGGATACTTTGGATTTGCGTACTCTCGTTTACTGAAATTGGGGAACACTATATACTAACGTGAAACTATGCAATAAACATTGGTTTTCCACCAAGACCGCTGGCTTGGTGAGAAATTTTGCTCCGTTTGTGCAAAACAGGGACAGGGAACGGCTAACTTTAAACCAATGGCTGCATTTGTTAAGGAAGGAAGAAATAAAGTGTTGATTGATACTTGAAAAATTCAAATCCTTTCTTTCGTCAACTTGTTCCATAAACATCTCATACTCCAAGGCTAATAAGCGGACAATTGGATGCTTGTGCATGTGACAAATGGACGAATTGTCGACTAGAAACTATTTGTACACGCACATTATACCATGAAACATGATTCTTTTGTGGCAACTAACTTTGCCCTTTTTAGCCCAATGTTTTCACCCACTGGATTATGTAACATTGAAAAGTGGCAAAAAATGCCATTTCCTATCACACCGGCACACAGACCAATAATTTTCAGGAAAAATGGACAAACCGAATTGAAGTGGTTATCAGTGACCGTTGCGCCAGCAGCTCCATCTAATAAACTCCAGAGTGGATAGAGCTCTACATCATTTATCTAGTTGTTAGTGCTGGATGCTGGATTTCGAGGTACGCAAAAGATGGTGTTGCTCGACCGTACCTCGCTCCACGGCTGGAAAAGTTGCTTTCATCCTACTACTTTCACTTTTGCCTACATGCATGAACAATGATTATGAGCTGGAAATTTTGCTATGCACAAAGCACCTTCCATGGAAGTATTCAAGTGGACTGCTCGTCAACGGTTCTGGGCAATTTTGAGATGAATTCTCGTAAATGCATGTACTACCAATGTACCAACGCGTATTATTTACGAACTTGTGCGTGCATAGTAAATAGAGTAATCATAAATGTTAAAGAAAAATAATGGAAAAATCGTTTTTCATGTTGTCTTCGATCGAACGTGGATAGGTCGAACGATTGATCAATTTTTTCGGTTTTTAATTTCTAATTAAATCATTTAAGTTCATATGTAGCTAAACTAAGATGGGAGATAAACATTAATCATTGCTTGTCCACTTTCGTAGTAATCTTTGAAAAGCAAAAGTATCTTCTTCTGAATTATGTTGCATTAAGCATCAAGTGTAAACATTCTTTAATTTATGTGTAAACGGATACATGTGACATACACAACGTGCCAACAAAAGTTTGTCACAATGCCTCTATCGCAACGGAAATATGTATCAAGTGTTACAATTAGAAAGTGTATCAATTTCAGTGTGTAATTTCAAACTTGATGCAAGATTCGTTAGAACTACATGGCCATCATCATCGCTGTTGCTGGAGTTGATTGAGTAATTCAAGAAGTACCTGGTTATGTATGTATGTACATATATCATCTACTTGCTCTACTTCTTAACTTCAATTCATATAGTCCAAGTTTTATGAGTAATACGACAATGGTCATATATTATGAAACGGAAGAATAAAAACACTTGCAGGATAATGAAATAACCGGATATGCGAGCAAATAATGAACTGGAAACTTCCTTTTGCGGGGGAGTCCACTTCTCTGAAGCAACTATGTCTCACATTGCATTAAGTGCTTCTGAACGCGAAATGTAACGACAACGAAGCGTCACTCATTCTCGAAACCAGAAAAGGGGAAACTGTTGAACAGTCCCGAAGGGGTTCCACGTTCCCACACTTAAAGTCAAATTCATTCCAATCCAAAAAAATGTATACCAGATCAGTTGACTGTATGCTACGTTGTTATGACCGTGATATTGGAACGACAAGTGTATCCTCAAGTGGAGGTAGGTGCCCCTCTACACTCATTCATCTTTTTATCGCCAACTTTGACATTTAACTTGATTGCTCACTGATAGTACTTAACCTTAGCATAAGTAGTGCGTTTACTCTTATCCTCCCACTACTAAATACTCCCTCTCGTACTACAGATTGTGTAAATTATGAAATATCCATGCGCATAGTTCGCAGAGAAAGCATACCTCACACGAGTAATTCATCATCGTGGGAGCATACTGCAAGTATGTAGCATAATATTTGTCACTTCACTCGCAATTTCATTAGCTAACTTCTCCATGTCAAAGGAATGGAGTGAATGTTCGAGGGAAAGGGTAAAATAAATTGCAATAATATAGAGGACGAATAACCACACGGAGAACTGTACGTGTGTCACTACTGTGTGCATAGTTTTGCATGGAAGGTTTACTTGAATGATGCAATTATGCCACGTCTAGACGTTATTATAATGTGCTTTTGAGTGCCTGTGCTTTCAACACGCATCTCTCACCAGTCCAGATAAAAAACAACACAGGGAACGGGAATGCATTTTCACTATCAACGAACAAGGCTTTTTCTCCCAACGCCACTCACGCGAGTTGTATAATATTGCAGAAACATGGGATATGTACGTGTGGTCCACAAATTTCTTCCTTTCTCCGGTTGCAATACGGCTTCCCACTAGTCCCACCGTGTAAATTGCATGCAGAAAATAGTTCATACATTACGAGCATTAGAGAGAGAGAGAGAAAGGGAATACTTGAGTATGGAATGGAGGCATTATGCGGATCTGAATTGTGCTGATTCCTTTTATCAGTGACTTTCCTCCGTCTCCATACGGTAGTCGAGAAGGATCAATATTTGTGAATGAAAGAAGACGAGCAACGCTCTCAAAGTACGATAGGGTGGGAGAAAGTGCAGGAAAGTGGGGAAGAACAGAGGGGATAAACATTTTTCAAAATCGTTTTACGTCAGAGAAGCCTAGTGCCCTCGGTTTGCAACACACCCGTTCCCTAGTGATAGTCAAGTCCCCATTTCATTGAAATATATTTGGGGAGTGGATCTCCTCTTTTTTTCGCCTCAAACTAGAAGTTCTGAGTTCACTATACTACACACATTTTACTGCTTCCTTTATTTCGGCTTATTATGCGGATGGCATAGCTTGTGATTCATGCTATATTGCATACGTGCGTGTAAAGACGGAGTAGAAAGCTTAGATTCTACTGCAATATTCTATGAATGAGAAACTACCTAAATGTTTCCAATTTGGTTGCGTCTTACTTCTCCTAATCCAATTTATGGCAGATCCTCCCTTATTCCCTGATTCAAGACGTAATATACTCGTCCCTTTGACGAAATGCTAAGAAATATGTACACATTTTCCTTCGAGCTGAATAATATGGTCCAGTTATTTGCTGTATTTCTAATTAGTTCATTTATCTTGTACAATATTATTCGATGAAAAGGACATGGTTTATTCATTCCAATCTTCAATCAAACATCTTTTAATTTCGTGATGTTCATACTGAATAAGTCAACATAAGATAAAAATCCATACTCAGGCTGGCTATGCCTTTGCAAAATGTCAAAAGTACTAAACCAATGGTCAACAATGTTCATGTTGTGTATGGAAATACACAACTCTGAAAAAGAAAACAAGCAGAAGATGAGAGAAATCCCTGAAAACCTCACACCGCTTTTGAGTGTCTTTTCATCAAGTTCATCCCCAAATGTTTGTAAAAGTCCATATAGCTTTTTCAGGTACAAATCCCAGGAATAGATACGCAAGCATATAGTACAAGAACCTGTTGTGAAATCGTTACCTTCTCCTTTTTTTCTGCTTCCCTGGAAAGTCTATGTATGATGCGTAAATGCATATAAAAAGGACAAAACGTACAATCTCGTTTACTATATTATATACAGTTTCCTTGTAATCACAGAGAACAACGATATGCATGTAGTCTCCAACTGAAAATAAACCATCTATATAGGTACTCGGAGGAACGTAACTTGAATATCTTAGAAATAACCGTTTTACGGGGAATGTCGGTGAGCTTTCCCCATGCAAGGGAAAGTCTGCATAAGCCCGTATTGATTTCCGTCTAGGGTAACACTACAGAGATTGTGACGTTTTTCATATCCTGCTCCCTGAACGTCACTCGTTCTTTCAGATGACGTCAAGGAGCAAGCTCAAGTTGTAGGTTATCGATTTCTTCTAGCTGAACTGTGTAATAGGGCAGTATTGTGCAATGGAAGTTGAAGTTTGCTTCCTCTCCTTTTCTCTCTCTCTCTCGCTTTTCTTCCTTTCTTCCGCTTATAATAATGTGAGGCCGTATCAGGCAGACTTTTCCTAGTCTCGCTTCCAGAGAGACGAGAAAGGAGAGTTTTTTTTATCTCCTTTGTATCTCAATTTCATGAATTACCTACTTTCCTTATGATAATAGTATCACTTTTCCGTCGTTGCAACTGAGGAGTTTTGCAACGAACTATGCCTACCGCTTTCATATTCTCAACTTTCCTCACTCATTCAACTCATTCAAAGCTTTCTTTCCTTTATTCTACGTGAGTTTAAAAGAATGAACAAAAAAAATTGAGTGGCATTCATTTTTTTATTGGCGAGATATGATATTGTATGAAGTTAACTATCACCTTCCGTGCCTTTATGTATGTATGTTTAAATAAATTGATTTGACATTAAGTCACATCACATGTCTGTATTCCTCTTTTTCTTCTCGGAAGCTTATCTATACACTCACGTGTGTGTATCTAATCTCTCGTTATGAAAAGAGGGATCTCTCTATTGTACTACTTTTGATGGTTGCATTGTACACGAGAAGACTATTTGGATGAAGTATGCGAACTTGAATTGAAGTGTATCATATTACGAGTTATACTGGGAACAACGTCGAGTGATTTGACTACAAGAGATATGATATCCTGTCTCTGATGTAAGCACCTCGTTGAGGTAGGTTTGTGAATTATAGATCAATCAACTATTAGAATTGCCAATTAGACCAACAAGCTTATAAGTATGTACATCATAGTATATGTTCTGATGTGAAGGCAGAGCTCAATTATGAGTTCACATACAAAAAAGCTTTTTTATGATTTACGAATGGATGTAATAATAATACATTGGGTATAAAGGACTAAACGGTATACCTCCACAGGAGAAGTGTGGGTATAATACTAGAAATAAGTGCTGTGACGTCGGATGATATAAACGATAGCGATTTTTCTCTCCCTTCTCCTTAGTACGGCAAAGTCAACTCTTCACCAAGATAATGATAGTTGAAGTATACTTGTAATTGGAGAAAGTGACTAATGTAACATTTTGCAGGTTTCCGAAGCAATAAATAACTGCCATGCCTGGGCAACTTGAAAATGTGACGATTTTCCTCGCTCCATTGTATTCTTCAGTCACAGGAAGGAAGGAATACTTCAGCCAGGAGAGAAAGGGAAGTTGGACAGAAATATACGATTGGACGAACAACAAAATATCCGTAATTAAGTTTACGACAGAAAGAATCGCTGACGATAGCTGTTCTAAAGATAGAATAATGGGAAATAAACTCTAATCCTGCTACCGATCCATCTACCCGGCGAGTCTAAAAATATATTCATTCACAAACAAGGCTCCGCGGGAGCAAATATCTGCCATCAGGACCATGGGACCACTCAAGGTTACGACTAGCCTGGCACCGGAGAAAGGTAGCATTGGGAGTGTATAACGCTAAAAATCAATCTTGAAGGGAAATAAATGACAAACATACGTTGCCAGTTTAGCTTGTAATTGGCGTCACTCGATTAAGACATACATATATTTCCATTACAAAGGAATTACTGTAGCACTTTCTTTGTTCATATGTTTGAGGATGTATATTAAATAAAGTTGTTTTTCTTCATTTCGTTATTTACATCTTCTCGAACTCTTGCATACATCAACGATGTACAATGCGGGGGTAGCGCAAAAACTAAAAATAAAAGTAGTTCAGACTTAGTTTATATATTGTTAATGAATTAGCCGAAATTTTTAACTGATCTATAAATAGTCTGCAACTATATCACAAACTTGTTTTAAACCCCCGTTCGAAATGGTCACATGAGAGAAAACGTAAAAAAGTAATGAAAAAAAGTTTTCCATTTATCTATTTCATCACATGCGCATACTTTTCATCGAATGTGTACACCAAAGTCCATTAGAAAGATGAGAAATGGAGTTTGTTTGATATTTGCTTTTCCTTGAGACAAGTGAAAGTGGCTACGACTTCGACTAACAACAGGAGAATCGCTGGGCGAGGGTGGACAGCTCTTGACTTTCCAGATGGTTTAAAAAGTAGCAAAGGAGACAACCATAAGCGCTACAAGGAGCACAAACAAATATCGTTCTTCACTGTTGCATCTTTTCCTTGTCGCTTCCTTCACGATCGGCAATGCAACACAACACACACGAGCACACGCACAAACACAAAACAACTACACAAGCCATATGAAAAAAATACACCCACACATCCACACTTGTTTGCAGAATTATTCAATGAAACTTGTATTTCATTACAAAAGGTAGCGTGTGCGCGAATCTTCACACAACACAACTCTTTTGTGTCATAAAGTTTGAGTAAAAAAGCGTTGTCATTTCCTGGAAGCAACTAGACAATTTCTTCATTACTAACTCTAGACCAGACTCCACATTCCTCCATTGCTAAAAACCGGCTTTCATCCTATTCATTTCATAGTCTGGCGGAAGGACAAAGTTCCTTTCCAGTAGTTTGTAAAAGGTACTTTCAGAGTGCTTGTAGAAAGTCTATGAGTATTTCGAACCGAGAAAGGTCAAGTGAACTTATTTCTTGGAAGTCGAAATTTCACAACTTGCAGCTAAATGATGGAAGTCCATGTTACATAATATAAAATTTGTGTGTTTAGCACAAAATCGGCGAACGAAATTCGAAACCCCTGCGATGACATTTTCCCACAGAGAAGAGAGCTATTCACGCTTATTATGGAACGTGCTACAGCAGACATTCACTGGTGAAATAGGGTCGGTTGTTTCCCACTACAGAAATGAATGAATGATGAGAACCGTGAATACAACGCGCAGCTTGAGAGCACATTAAAGAGTAAAAGACGAGGTTTATTATTACTTCTCAATGCCTGAATGCCTCATGACATTAAGATGATTTGATTTCTGTAGCATTCTCCCATTGTAGATAATTGTGATTCTGGTAATCTCGTTTTCCGACGGAACATTTCAACAAACCCTTTGAAGTCAATGTATGTATATGAATGGTATTACGTATTAGGGGGATTAGGTACTGCTCAAGGCCTTCAAATTTCATTGGGTGTGGTAATTAGCGACAATATGCTTCAGTTAACTTGCCCACCTGAAATTATTAAACTCCATTCGGTATTCTATATCTTGACTTGACATTTAGTAGTATCTATAATCTATTTACTTTAATTTTAAAAGCGTCACTATTTTATA
>JAQFZW010004441.1:0-10279 GCA_034687055.1 Heteromurus nitidus
GGAGGAGGGGTGGGATGAGTAGAAGAAACTCAAGAGGGGGAAAATTAGTCTAAAAATGTGTTCTCAATTCTCGTTTGCTACAGCAGCTCAGCAGGTGAAGCTTGGTATATTGCGTTTGCGTTTGCTCTGATGCGATACGAGATACGGGGCGAAAGCAGCACTCTCTTACTCCCAACAACGATGAGCGATGTGGCTGCGTCCATCAGAGGAGAGAGGAGCTGGAGGAGCGGAGGAGATGCCACACCCGTTAGCAGAGGACGACGACGGGGACACTTTCCGATCCCTTCATGGCACTCGTCATTCCAGTCATTAATTAACATAAAGAGACGCCTTCTCAAGTCACTCACTCTTGAAATCTGAAACCCGCCTTGTACTCCACGATATCTTGGACTATTATACGAAGCAAATGAAGCTCACTTCAGATTTACATCGAGGTCACAGATGGGCACATTTCCAGCAAATACGATGATGTTGTAGCTAGTTTCCTGGTAGAAATGGCAGGAATGGTGTCATCTGCTTTCCTCCTAAAAACATCACAACCAATACAAACAGTCAATCGCGGTGCATATTTTAAAGCTAATTTGTAATCATGTATCTAGTTCCATGATTCTATTCTCTCAGCAAGACACAAGAAGTCTTTTCACGTTACCACTACGATTTCTCGTTCACTTGGCATCCCACGGTCCCATCCTCGGAACCATGCAACGGAGACCACGCAGCAACTGTCTCTCTCTCAAATGAGAAATCTAAGAGCTTTTGCTTTGCAATGATCCATAATATGTATAAATGTATATCTCAAATTTGGCGTACTTATTACTAATTGACTTTTGCTGAAAACAAATTGAATGGGTTCTTGTAAATAGTGCTCCAATTTGCAATAAGTTGGATTGAGGCGAAGGGAATAAGTTTCTTCAAATTTCAGCAAAACGGGATCTTCAAAATAATTTTATTCGAATTGAAAACGTAGTTCTGCGTTGAACATTTTGTGCTTGTAATTTCTCTCAAGGAAACCAGATCCAGAGTAGCTCTCAAACAATGGCAAACAATATTTTGTTTCAATTCTTGCTGGACAAATAATTTAAAGTTAACTGGAATTCGTAATTTGTGCTTGTAATCCACAATTGTCCTACTTTTAGCCTAACGTGTCGGCTCACTTCAATTTGCCAGCCTCAAACAGCCATCGAAATTAATTATCCCAGAAAATATCTTGATCCTTTTGGCTGAAAAAAGCAATCCCTTCTCCAGCAACCTTTCTCATGTCTGTCTTTCCTTTATTGGAAACAGGGCCATTTATGGGAAAGTAATCGGTTTACTATCCCTCCAGCTTCGACTCTATTATTAACGAATTAGCAAAAGAGGCCTTGCACGTTGGAACAAACCAGTCGAAATGACGACCAGCTATCGAAGGGAATATTAAAGGGAAGTGGGAGTACGTTGTTGACCAGTTGCCCCTTGTTCCATCGCAGACATCCATAAATACTTGATCATAATAGTGCTGGTCTGGTGATCATTTTAAAACAGGTCTAAGCACATCCACTACAGCATGTTGAAGAGACCAACAAAAAAAGAATTCTTGTTGATCAAATCTCTTCTTGCTCTTTTTCTTTGATTCTGTTAAGTGGCTCCCAAAAGCCCACGGCAGAGAAGAAAATCTAGAGCAAAGCCTGAAACCTTGTGGATGATCATTGCAATGACGACATAAAACAAAAGCATCGAATCTCTTCTGCTAGCCACAAACAGCAAGTCTATCATGAAAAATGTTAGTCGACAAAGACAACAATCGACTTGCTGTCCCCTTTTCCTTTCGCACAAATGTCGACGACAAAAATGTCTTTTAAGTTCCTTCCCCATTCCCAATCCTCAAAATTGTTTTCCCTTTGTCTCCACAATGTTCTTGAGTGAACATTGAGCATACCTTTGCCTTGCCTGATTGTGAGTCAATCTGAGAGACTATTTTCTATAGCTAAAAGATGATGCCATTCCATTTTAAAGGAATGGTACAGCGCACTATCTTTACTTTATTTCTTTTACCTTTTTTTGGAGTGATTGGTCTCATTGATTGCGTCAGAGACAGAGATGTTGGGTGAATACAGCGTCCTCTTTTCTCTCCCGGGAATAGAAATGTCTCGTCTCGCGACCCCCGAAATGAATAAAAAATGGAGTTGAAAAGGAAATGTGTGGAGTTATGTTCTTTTGTGGTTGAATTGATGGTCACAAAACCAAAAATGCGAATATAAAAAGTATATATGTTCTCCTATAACCGAAGTAAATCAGCGGACAGATACAAGCAACAGTTGTCGTTTTTCTCAACACTTTTCAGAAAAATATGTTTTTAAAAAATTCTTTCTTCACATCGATCAGTATTCTACACAAGTTCCTCCAGTATTGTCAAATACACTTGTCCCATTGATAATGTTTTTTTTTTCTTTTGAAATATAATCCCTTTTCGTCGGTGCGTGCGTATCATTTGTTGCTCTTCACAATAAAAACTTTCTCTTCAAACCCAACTTTCACTTAGGGAGAAAGCACAAACAAACCCACACTTGTCTGGTGGAGATGCGAAACTCGCACACGTTTATTTTTATTTTATTTTGTCAAACTTTCAGAGTTCTTGGATGCAAATGGTGAGAGTCAGTTACAGTTTTGAGAGATTCGAGGGGTTTTTTCCTCATTCAATGAAACGTCCTTGTTTTTGAGAGGTTACAGGTGGCTGGCTCAAAACATTTGTGTTGAGGTAACGCAATGCGCCTTCCTTTTCAATAAAAGTTTTTTTTTAAACAACTCTTCCCCTTATTCAGACGGGACTTGAACTATTTACAAAAAGAAGAAGAAGGAATGTGTAGAACTTGTTCACTTTTCTCAGTTTTATTTCAGGAAAGAAGTGCAATATAGAAGAATGTGAGGTGGCTGCACACAAAAATAGCAACTCTCGTGCTGTTCCCTTCTCGTTTCGATATTTTGTCTCCCTAAACTTACAAGTAGAATACAATTTTCCCTGTAGTTTATAGCTTAATAAGCATAATTTTCCCCATAAATATTGTAGATAATATTCTTTCGTCGTGAAATTCGGAGTGTGCCACTGTAAAACAGTGACAAAAGTAGAGATGAAAACGATTCCTCTCAAATATATTTTACTACTTGAAAAAAACTCCTCCTCTTCTTCGGAAATATATATATATTTTTACCTTCTCAAATAGTTACGTATAAGATACATTTTCTAAATACGCGAAAAAACGTTTGGACGACAATAAAAACGGAAATCTTTCAATTCGTGTTCTTTTAAATAGAAAAGTTTCAACTGTGTGAAGAGGCTAGAGAAGTATTACAAAGTAATTATCAGGTTTCAATGTGGAAGCTATGTTTGTCCTCTATTTAAAAAATCATTTACAGTTAGATATATTTTTCCAGTGCGTCAAGTTGCAGAATGTGTGTCCCTTGGACTTTATTGTTTTCCCTTTTCACTTTTTTCTTACAAGAGAAGCATAAAATGTGTGCTTGTGAGTATGTGTGCGAGTAGAACGATATCCTAGTTTTTATCCACGAAGAAGGTGGTGTGCAGTTCCGTAGATGGGCGACTTGAAACACTTTTTCCAGCCAACGGAGAAATATTCTTCTATTCTTCCTTTCCTCTGCAGCAGGAAAGCTACAACCTCTAGACTTTAGTGGTGGTGTGGTGCCGTGTGGACTCAATGCCAAATTAAATACTTTCTCTCTTTATTTTCTTTTTTTTCTTGCAAAAAACTGCCTTAATGTTTAATGTTACCCAGGCCCGTCTTCACTTTTAAACGGTTAACGTCTCCTCATATTTTAGTGTAGGAGAGACGACGACGACGGTGGTGATGGTGGTGGTGGTTACGTGCATCTTTCCCACTTTCCTTCTCTCGTCTTCGTTATTTTCTTCTTCTTCTAAAGAAAGAGTAAAGAAAGGGAAGGGAGTGCACATTGGAAAAACTACACACTTGAGTCTACCATTTTTTTATTTTCTTGAGAGAACTAGAGTCAAGGGACCTTCCTGTTGCTTTTCTTGAGATGGGTTCTTTTTCTTCTTTGTTGGACAAGAGCAGAGATCCTCATCCACACACCATCAGAGCCTGGGACTGGAAGCCACCCACCACTTTCTCTTTTGACTTTTCTCCGCAAGAAATATCTGCTATTTTTGCCCCTTTATTCCCTCTGTTTCTCCTCGTTCTTGTGTGTGAACAATGCCACCTTGATGCTTATTTATTTCTGACAGGAACTGTACATTGTTTTCTCTTCTCCTTTCTCACTTGTCCCACAAAAAATATATAGAGTGGAGTACGCGCACACACAAGCTAACGAAAGTAATGGAGAAAAGGAACTGCAGTCTTCGAGTCCATCTGCAGCATCAGCATCGGCTTTCTCTCTATTTTTTTGCTCTGAACAAGAAGCTCGTGGGTTTCTTTTTTTTTCCCGAAGAAAAAGAGGGATAAACGTGGCGTACTCGATTCGATGGAGAGGAAGACGTTGAAACAAGTGAGGAAAGAAATATATGGTGAGTATGTCACATTACGAACAAAAGTCTGATTCTTCTTTTCCCCCTCGACTGGAGGAAGGCGAGAGAGAGAGAGAATATTTCAAGTCTCTCGAGCGCTCTCTCTCTCTCCAAGTTTTTATTGACGACTTTTGTCTTAATTGTGGTTTCCTTCGCTAACGAACTGCAGAGCCCCTTCTACCCTCTCACCAAACTATTTCTCTATTACTTTCTCACACACGTTCACAATGGAAATCTAAATTACGCTCAACTCGCTCTTTCTCTCTGCAACTTGTCTCGAGTGAGAGTGGTGTGCCGTTTTGAACTCAAGTCCGAAACCACAACTTGAAGAGAAGGACGACTCTGCGATGGAATGCGATATTTGTTTTGGAGTCAGTGTAACAACATTTGTAAGCGTACAAGGGAATCTATTTATTTATATATCTTTTGTGTTAAGTGATACGAAGTTGTGTTGGATGGAGAGTAGTGAAGGACTGCTGGAACAACATTATCTAGCAAAAAAGTTCCCTACAAAATTCAAATGAAATAACTAAGTGGAGAATTTGTATTAGTTTGAAGGAAGCCAGGCAGAACATTTGTGATACGAACAGTGTTCGCAAAAATCGCTCTCGCGAATCCCTTCGTCCGGTTCGAGAGTGAGAGAGAGGGACAAGGGAGATAATATTGTTGATCTGCACTTGGTGGCGAATTATGAAGAACTGGCATCTTCGTCTCGCGTTCTCTCCCTCATATTCAGAGGAGAAAGGGAGTGAGAGAGAGAGAGAGAGAGAGCTTCACTCCACTGCTCGATCCCTCCACATCCAACGTGCATCCTCGTAGCAAACGTTGAGTCTCTGCAAAAAAGGGAATCCGCTCCGAGTAGAGGCTGGCGTCGCTTCCTCCAAAAAAATAACCAGTCACTTCTCCTATATTTTTTTGCACGTCAATGCTCAAAAGAGTCCGTGTATTTGTTGAAGCGGATCGAGCGTCGTTGGACGAGGATATTGGGAAGAGGGAACAAGTACCTGTTACACTTTTTCTCTTTCCTTTTTTCCTCTTCTCTTCTCATCCTTCCATTATTATGATGGCACATTCTCATTTAGCAATTTTGTGCACTTTTACCCACAGATAGGTATCCTTTGTGAAAAAAGCGAGGACTCGGCTACATCATCAAAGCCTTTTGTTTGCATGCTGCATGCCTTACTTGGAACGTGTAACGACTTTTGGAACAATATCATCATCTCGTAGTCGGTGTTTGTACGAAAACCTATTGAAATCAAAGAAAGTTTTGCAAGACCAAGCACACCAGAGCTCTCTCTATCTCCCTGTAAATGAGTGGAATTTTGGGCTGCGAAAAGTTTTCAATATCCTCCATCTCAGATTTCCTGTGTGGATGGAGACGATGAGAGAATATTGGATTTCCCATTATTCATTATTTTATTCCGGCCTCTTTTCCAGCTTCGGAGTCATGATAATCGAAGGGGATACTCCATGCTAATTCAATGAACGGAACGAAATTGGGAAAAGGCTCTGCGTCTGCGGCGTGAAATGTAAAATTTTCATAGGAAAGTGCAGATAATTCATATTGTTCTCCTTGTGAAATTCGATGGAAGGATAATAAGACATTATTTTGCTCGTATGAGGAAACTATTCAGTTTCGAAGAAACGACCGAGCAAGATTGAGATCTTTATTATGGATCTAGCGAGAACTTTAAGCAGAGTCGGGGTGACCTGAGAGTCTCGGCGAAAACTTCGTCAATGTGGTTCCCGAAACTAATCAGCGAGAGTTGAAGTAACGCAATGAAAAGCGAGAGCAAGAAAATCGATTTATCCCGACGACGATTTTACATGAAAATATACATGTTTATTTAAGAATATACAAAAGAAATTTGTTTGAGTACATCATTCACAGTACAAGATTCGAGCTTGATACAAGAGTGGTTTTTGCCGAATAGATCGTTACAAAATGTAGAAAAAACAAGAATTTTGAACATTTCTGTTAGAGTTTAGAAATATGAAAGTACTTAATAATTAAATCGCTGTTTCAACATCACCATCCCTTATTTCTTCTTTTGAGCAGACTTGTCTTTCTTCGGTTTGGGCTTCTTCACCTGCAAACATAATGATAAAATAAATGACAATTAGAATCTTTCTTATATTAACTCTTCTAAAAGGCATGGCACTAGTGAGGATTTTACCGTTGGCTTTGTTTTCAATCCAGTCGCGAGCAGGATCCCAGTTCCAGTCATCGCTAGAAGATCAGCCAGGCCACTGATTGGGCGTGCAATTGCCCCGACTACCCCCTTCCTAACGCCGCTCATTACAGCCGAAGTGCTCGGACCATTTTCGATGCATTGCTGGATTGGATGATGAGTTAATCCACCGACGGCACCTTTATCACCAACATCCAACAACAGAATATATTAATCTCACTGCGAGGACGAAACATCCCAAGTTAACTTCACTTTGCAACTCTGCCATTAAAACTTACCCAGAGTATGAAGTCCAAACGTGGTCAAACCACTGATAATCCCATCTGTGAACCCTTGAAGCTCCACCTGGCGAGCTGCCTCCATTAATAGATGATCGTGTTCGTCCAGTGTGAGGCGATCGATGTTGCGTGAAACACTTTGTGCCCAGTTCGTTAGAGACATCAGCGTTCCTAAGAGAATCACAATTACAAAAATAGTTGATCACCACAGTGTTTTGTTAATTGTAAGCTCAAGAGTGGTGAATTGTAGTTTAACTTACCGGATGATACACTTCGAAGGAAGGAGCCAACACCATAGCCAAGGCCAGAAACAAAGCCAACAGGACCATTATAAATTCCTTCGTATGGATAGACAACCAGATCTCGCAAGCCAGTGCCAACAGTTCTCGCGAGTGTGCCAGGGCTGCCGAGCAGCTCCAACGAGCCTAGCACTCGAACTGGGTTTCCAAAGGTAAAGAAGGTGTAGAAAGTGTAATGTAAGGTGAGATCCAATCCGACGTGAAATTGCGTCGTCATGCTGTTGTAAGCCTTGATTGCATCAAACCGAACGACAGACCGGTCCAGCGCCACGTAGACAACTTTTTTCATCCGAAGAGTGAGCTCGACGTCTGTGCCAGCGATCTCAAAGGTACGCACTCGAAGAGGCTTGGACAGCTGTCGAAACAGCTTGAGAACTTCCGCTGGAACTTGGACTAGCTTCGTTGGGCACATGTCTGTTGTGGAGGAGTCATCCAGCTGGGAATCCTTATCTGTCGAAGAACCGGGCTGGGAGATGATCTCAGGCCATTTCGGAACAGCCAGTCTGCTACTGCCGTGTGGTTCCAAAGGTGTTAGTGGAGATGGCGGTGGAGGTGAGACGGATGATAACCGCAGATTTCCCATTGTTGACGATATCACAGAGGAATTTGAGCTGTTTAATCCGGAACTCGAAGATGCCATTGTTGGCGCGAAGGAAATATTCCTGGAAAAGAGCGACTGAGCTTCCGGTGGTGTTATTTTACGCCTTGGAGCAGTCTCACAAACGGTGAACACCCTGTCCGCGTAGAAAAGTGAGGGGTTTGCCGTCTCTGTATCCACAATCGTGACATGCGTCATTGTTTGAGTGTCCGAGGGAGTTTCTTCAGTTTCTTCGTGGACGTTCACATTGACCAGGGTTCCACACTTCTCGAGCACAACGTAGCCTTCGTTGAACACATTCATGATGTTTCTAGCCGACGGAATAACATAGGATAAGAGTCGATCTTCAATGAACACAGACACGGGGCGAATCTTGACATCAATTTTCTCCAGATTTAATTCCGTGGGAGTGACTCGCACCACTGTCGCTGACAAGTCAATGTTATTCACGAGAGGGGTGTTCAAAGTTTCGAAGAATTGGGAAACAGTGAACGCTGTTAGGGGCCGGTTGATGTTGGTGCTTGGTGCCTTCGTCTTTGGTTCCATCAAAACCGGGAACTCCACTCTTTCATTTTCTAAACCAGGCGTATCCACTTGAAAATTGGCTACTCGAGCACTGTAGAGCCAATAAAATTTGCTCCTGA
Organism: Heteromurus nitidus; assembly: GCA_034687055.1. NCBI lineage: Eukaryota > Metazoa > Arthropoda > Collembola > Entomobryomorpha > Entomobryidae > Heteromurus > Heteromurus nitidus. Next base: position 8,525 of record JAQFZW010004441.1, read on the forward strand.
AAACATAATGATGGTTTTGTCAGTTTATTAAAGAAGCTACCTTAAACTACAATCTGTCTAATCGATAATTAAGATAATTTGACCACTTACGGGCAGTCCAATGGATGAGCAGAAGAGTTGTCTACGAACGGCACCTGTTCAAATACGATTTTCTCAAAAGTCACTCCCATGAACTCCTTGTCCTGGTGTGCCTTGTACGCAGAATTGTCTTGCATGGAAATGTACAGCTCAGGGATGTATGCATTGATTTTCCATAAGGACTCACTGGAATATACAAATTCATCAATCAGTAACTGGTTTAAAATATATTCCAATTAGGATTATAAAATTACTTCGTTTTCTCAGGTTCTGGCGGAGGAGTAGGTGGGCCGTGATCAAAACTTTCATCCTCACTATCTGAATTCTCGATCTCGCTTCCTTCGTTAACGACTGGAAAGTGCATTCTATTAGGTCCTTGCATCATGTTCCCATCTACTCTCAATTGCATCATTTCTCTCGCTCCCGCCACATTGCTGATGTTCTTGCTGAGAGTAAACCGATTCCGAATGGCTTTGACAGATATTTCCCTCACTCTGGCGTTTTCAACAAAGACGTGACAAGTGTAGCCCACTTTCTCCACGTACAGCCTTACGGATTTCCCTTCTTCAAAAGTGACGAACTGGTTAGGATGGTCCTCAATGTTGAACGACGCCTTCCATTCAACTCGATCAGTCTCCGGAAAGAGGAGAGTTCCAGAGGGGGTCTTGTTCCCAGAACGGGATCGAGGCTTGTCCAACAATGAGCTAATTTCACGGTCTTTATTTGTAACGAAATCGACAAGATCCTGGGTGACGTAAGCTAACAGCACGTCCGGGGTTCGAGACGCGTTCCTGTTCAAGTGGGGAAATTGAAGGTAGGCGCTGTGAAAGCTGAAATGACAGCTGGTCTTTGGTGGTACCATCAAGTACTGGTGGAAGCTTGGAGTAACATGACGCGGTTTTGTTATCGTTGGCCTTGTGTGGTCTTTCTCAACGCAGAAAAATGGAAAACTTGATTTGTTGTGGACGATCAGTTGAGGTGCGTTGTCTTGACAGATGGACACCCAAACTTGCCCATTTTTAGTATACGATCCCACCACCACGGCCTCACTGGCAAAGCCCATTGCGTCTAGCTTGTATCTAAACAATGCAGAGAAGATTATGAAAGTGATTATGTTAATTGACACAATTTGACTTCAAAATAATTAATTTAGTGTCAATCTCCTTACCGATATAATGGGCTCAGAATGGTACAGTCCACCTTGGGCAAGGTCACAGCGATTTGAGTACCGGGAATTCCTCCTCTCGGATTCTTCTCGCTCGTTAATTCTGAGCAGTCAACCAACTGAACGAACCACCATGGTCCACCACAGCTCAGCGCTAGATATTTGTAACTTGGCGTTTCTGTCGAGTAGTCCAACCCATCGGTTGTAAAAATTAATATGGGGATGGCGGTGCTTATGAGATCTCCACTGCTTTGATCGGGACAAGCGTCCAGTTTCATATATTTTGAGAGTTTGCTGTTGCTCCATGATTCCCGCTTCTGAGGGGCTCCAGATGAAATGGTAACTCCTTCGGCGAAAAGTTCAACGGGGCAACTATTCTGAATGGAATAGGTTGGACGGACTATCACAACCAGCATGGAGTTGTGGATTCGGGTCTCAATTGTCAGACATGCCACCTTAAAGCATTTAATTATAATTTAGTGGAGATGTTTTACATTTTTTAATGTTTTAAG
>JAQFZW010004442.1:0-10270 GCA_034687055.1 Heteromurus nitidus
TGTATAAAGAGAGTTTGTGAAAAAAACGAATGCGTCTTGTGTGGGCCACATGAAATATATGCCGTATTAAATACACAAAGATGAGAATTTTTTTATAAGTTTGATGAAGTGTGGAATGCTTGTGAATTATACAGTTGGAACTTTTAGAAAATGGATAGTGTATTAATGTGACAATGAATCCTGAATGAAAAAGCAAGAATGAGTGACAATCCTTTCTGTCCTGAACGTACCTGTGCGAGTTTCAAAAATTGGATAAATGTTTGGATTTTGGATATGGAGATTTAAATGAAATTGGTCTTATTGGGAAATGTTAATGAAAATTAAAGGAAATGGCAAGAATTACAATGTGCTTATACTATTTTATATTTAAGCCTAAAACTCTTTATATGTACGCTCTATACTCTTTTTAAATGGATCGAGATGTGATGTGGTAACATGAACAATAAATTTGATTAAGTGGTCCGATTTTAATTTTTTTTGGAAATATTCTTATGTAGTCCCTATAGCTGAAATGTACGACAATGTAAAAGCTATCTTGTATTTATGTGTCTAAAAAAGCTAAGTCCAAGGTACACTTTGAAAAATGTTAAGATTATAAGGTTTTTACTCATCGTTCGGACTAATTTTTGTGTATACCAAAGTATATTGTGTGTACCGACAATTCCAGGGTACATTTCAGATTATATGCTAAATAAATGGAATATTCTTATTGGAGTAAAGTTACTATATTATTGTAGTCCTATGATAGTGGAGTTTCAGGTCGAAATTTTAGATTTACATCGTACATGTGTAAATGATATATTATTATTTAAGTAACTAAATATAACTATGCGTCAATAGTATACAGACTTACAGATTTACAGAGATGACAGAGAAGTATTTATAGTGGGAATATAGTATTTGTATTTATGGAGTATAATATTGATGTATTTATACAAATTATGATTTGCGTTTTTCAAGGTTTTTGTAGAATTTGAACTGATATTTATTGTATTCATTCGTACTTCATATTTATGAAACTGCATTATTTAATATTACAGTTCCGAAACATGTGTGGATTAGTTAATTTTTTGAACATTTTTCTCTAATCCTCAATTTCAAAACGATATACATTTAATATTTAACTAACGATTAAAGCATATATGTGTCTATATAAAAACTATTCGTATTCGTCTGAAATTAGATAATACCCAAGGTCAACTTTTATGCGTGAAGAATATACGTTATATGTTCATTGAATGTTGAATTGCTACTTCCCAGTTTTCAATAAATTTTAGGTGACCACATTGATCTGTGTACACTTGCTGATTTCAATTAAGTACTTTCGTCTTTATCTTTATTGCATTCTTCTTGCGTCATACTTGGTCAAATTTTAATTAACTAAAGTACTATGAAAAGGATTAACCATTAACTAACAATTTAATGCAAACAGAATAGGTACACGTGTTCAATTAAAAAGACACTGGATTTTGCACGATGGAAAACTATGCTGACAGCGTGTAGGTCAGTTGATATTTTTTTATGAAAATGTTGATTATATAGATAATAATATGCAATCATGTTGATGAGTAGTAATGACTATCTGGATAAACCTAACTAGATTTTTTATTAATTATGTTGACACGCCTCGCAGTAAGGGGAACACTCGGCATAATCACTCTTTTACGATTACATCTGACATTACGATGATTGTTTACTGCTTATCCATGAGAAGGCAAGGTGAGGAGTCATTATAATATTTATATTTGTAATCGTGCCAGCATTGAAATACGTGTGAGAAACATGATTGTTTTTCTACAAGGAGCGTGTGTGCATGCTCTCTAAAACTATTTACATGAAGCATGTTAAATGGGAAGCTATAATGCATACCGCAGTCAAAGTGCATTGATTTCAATTATCTCAAAATCAAATAACCCTAAACCCTTTCATTCATAAATTATGAAGTGAAGATTCAATACTTGATATCCATTTCTGTTCGATTTGAGGTCGGAATAGTGGAATCTTCCCATGCCCCAAGTCTCAGGTGCATCGCGTTTCCTGATAAAAACTTGTTTCCCTTTATGAATTTCATACATCCATTCAAACTTATATACGTAATGCTCTCAATCTCAATCAAAGGAAGCGAAAAATGAAAAAAAATTATTCAACTCGAAGATTGTTTGTAACAACTTGACTACCTTCATGTATGTGAATTTTTCACTTTTAAAGCCGCATACTGAGCTGATGCAGACTGCAGAAATTATAAAGCTTAGAATTAGAATAAAAACTGACTGGATAATAAATTACAGTACATCATCCACAATTAAAGCCTAGTCGTGGTAATAAAATTGCTATATTTCATATATATTTAATCTGCACATGAAAACTTCTTTTTAAACATTTCCTTGTTTTGATTACTCTTTTCGAACGTAACTTTTGCAACGAGTCTGAAATAATACATGGTTGTTTGTTGGACTTGGAGATTCTTTTATTCATAAAAGAGGTAAATTCGTCGATTTCAGAATTCTTTTTCGTACATGATTCACTTTCAATTCAACTCATACAAAAACACAATATGTGTAAATCTTGAAGCAAAAATGAAAAACAGCTCCACAAGTACAAAACGTGCATGGTACCTTTCTTCACCAGAGTCACAAGTGCGACACGTCTACTTTTTAAAAACTCGTAAAAAATTTCCGCTTTACAATGTACAATTCAATTTACACGCACATACGTTATGTACAACAATGAACTTTTATATTTAGGTAATATTAAAATTATGCTACTACAAATATATCACAGTGGGATAAGGAAATTTCTCACGCCTGCACACAGGAACAAGTACAACATATCGCTTTCATTATAACTATCACTTACATCAAACATCGTCGGAGCAGCAGTACACGTTCTTGCCCTCGTGGCTACTCATTTAATTACTAGTTTTGCTGCTGCGCACTTTTGCTACATCCTCAATCTTCTTTAAAAACTGAACGTAAAAATAACTCTCTCATCTCCAGAATGAATACTGAAAAATTTTGCCTTAAAATTTCAACGATAAAGCTTGCAAGCTTGCAACTGATAAAGAAGTTGAAGTTATATTATATGCATCTTAAAAATCTTAATATATGTAGGTATCCAGCAGTTGTTTAGAATAGCTTTATTTCCCTGTTGGAGTACTTTTTCGTTGTTGGTATTCGTATACATCTCTTCATACTATTGCTATAGACTCTTCCAGATGGACATAGTTGAGACGGCCTATCGGCAGATTCTAAGAAGAAGAAAAATGAAAGATTCAAGTTGCGAAACAATAACCTTGAAATGTTATGAATGATTAAATAAGTCTTCTTACCATAAGTCCACGACGAAGACTCCGATTCTGAGTCTTCTGATTCGTCACGTCGCATGCTTACGTTACTACCGGTTTTCCAGAGAGCAATATTATTCTCTTGCCGAGACCTATACTTTGGAGGCGGCTCTTCCCACTTTGTTCCTCCTTCAGCGTAATCAAACTTGTCGTAAATGTCTTTGGTATTGAAAATCGCTGGTCTTTTCACGCTTCGCTTTTTGCTATCCCAAGCAACATACTGGAAGCCATGTTCGTCATATCTTGGTCGACCTGATTGCCGATTCTTTCTATCCGCTGCGCCTGCGTCAGAGTCTGAACTTTCGCTGTCAACATCGTTATCAGCAGAGTCAGGAGCTCGGCTGTCTTCTCGATTGGATTTTGCCTTCCCTTTCTTGCCAGCTTTTCCATAGTTTTCGTCACTTGGAGGAAGCTGATACTCTGATGGATCTGAATCGTACTGTAAGGTCGTCGTGGTGGTTGGAAAGGTCGTTGTGATTTCAGGGGATTGAAGGGATTCCTTTGTTGGCTCTTTTGAACTCCATCCTTTCCCATTTCCGGGGGGCCGATAACCAGCTGGCGGACCATACGGGAGAATTCTAAAAACTCCAGGTCTGTCTGGTCGGTCATCATCCTCTTCACCACGAGATCCCCAAGGATCTGGTTTGCTATATCCTTTTGCCATCCAGTCGTATCCGGGAGGGTAGTCTTCGTGGTGGTGGGTGTCCTTGATTTTTACATTCTTCATGAAATCATGAGTATCGAGATTTACTTGGAAAGGTCCTATGGTTGTCCTTTGAGGGTCGCGACCCCCACCCCGTCCCCAACCACCTCCTCCTCCACTAGGAGGTCTTGGAGGGGGAGGTCTTTCATTTGACCATCCGTTGGATGGGCGAGGTGGCCTTGATTCCCATCCATTTCCATGTGATGGCGGAGGAGGTCGCGGAGGCCGATAATCAGAATCACCAGGCCGAGATGACCAACCCTGCCCATCACTTGGAGGGGGACGTTGGGGTGGAGGTGGTCTGAAATGGGATGTATCCGGCGGACCAGATGGCCATCCATTTCCGTTAGGTGGAGGTCTTGATGCGGGAGGTGGCGGTCTGAAGCCACCACCTTGCGAAGGCCAACCATGACCTTCAGATGGAGGTGGTCGTGGAGGGGACCCCGGCGATGTGGGAGGTCGTTGGTTAGGCATTATATCTTCTTGAGACCAGCCTTGGCCATGGGGAGGGGGAATGTGAGACGGAGAATCAGGAAGTAACGGAGGCGGAGGCGAATGATGTTGATCCCTATCCCGGTCAGTTGAAGACCAGCCGTTACCATTTTGACCATGACCTTGTTCATTGGTTGGCCAGGTTGGCTTTTCTGTAGTATCACTCATTGGTGGCCAATTGGCTCCGCACGAAAAACAAGGAGACTCTGTAGTTTGGTCTCCGTTATGCATTGGATCGGGCGAGTCTGGTGGCTGAAAGGATTTCCCCTCTCCTTCCTTATCGACCCAGGTAGCTTTGCCAGGCCAAACTGTTGGTGCATCACTGGAGGCTCTATCTGTACCTCCGTTATGATTATTATCCAAACCATGGAATGAGCTGTCAAGTGGTGGAGGTGGCGGTGGTGCATCACGCATACCATGGTCTCCAGGCCAAGTGGAGGTTGATGATTGTGGAGGAGGAATGTAGGGTCTTGACGAATCATGCATTCCATGTTGGTTATTTGGCCAGGATGAGGATGATGCAGGGGGTATGGCTGGCCTATCTCCCATACTTTCCCATAAGGGTGGAGGTGGTTTATGATGTCCAGTCGATCCAGATCCTGTACCCCAGCCGTTGGAGTGGCCACCTGAACCACCTCCTGATCCTGAACCTGTTTGAGCTGTGCCAGTTACCGAACTTGGATAGCGAATTGGTCTGTATTTTTCTTCACTACTTGACAAGTACCTTGGAGTATACGGCTTTGGGGTTGTGGTTGTAGTGGTTGTCGTCGTCGTCGTTGTTGTTGTAGTTGGCGGCGGACCATGATAGTTGGGATCAAATGACCACAAATTATGTCCGCCACGTCCTCCACCTCCGGGTCTATAACCTCCCCCTCCAGAACCAGGCCACCCAGTTCCAGGACGTTCAGCAGAATGTGGTGGTCGTGGCGGAGGACCATTAGAACCCGAACCAGGCCACCCTGTTCCAGGGCGACCACCGGATGGTGGTGGCCTTGGAGGATAATTTGAACCGGATCCTGGCCAGCCTGACCCTGGGCGCTCAGCCGATTGTGGTGGTCTTGGAGGACGACCATTAGAGCCCGAACCAGGCCATCCTGTTCCAGGACGTTCACCCGGTGGTGGTCTTGGAGGAGGACCATTAGAGCCTGAACCTGGCCACCCTGCTCCAGGACGTTCACCCGTTTGTGGAGGTCTCGGAGGAGGGTAATCTGAGCCTGATCCGGGCCAACCTCCACCCGGCCCTCCAGGAGAATGTGGAGGATAACCACCTCCTCCTTCATTATCATGGTGAATGGATGGAGGTGGTCTTTGCGGTCGATGTGGAGGTGACGAGCAACCACTGCAAGTAGAAGATTGATCAGGACCCCTTCCACCACCAGAGTCCCATCCACCCCGATAAACAAGTCCTATTCCACTTCCTCCAGGAAAATCTCCTCTTCCAGAAAAAGAAGGAGGTTCTTCTGGTCGGGAGCGGTGACTAGGCATATCCTCCATTGGTGGCGGCGGTGGTCTTGATCCCTCAGCTTCATCAGGATTCTCAGTTCCATCCATCATGCGAGCAACAGATTTCAAAGATGGCACTTCAAATGGATTTTTGGAAAAGAACTCGGCATCACCTTCCTGCCTCCTTCCTGCGAAATCATTCGAACTCTTTCGCTCATGATAACTTGGCTGATTGTATGACGGCTGCTTGCTCCTCTCCGTATCGGAAAACGAGTAATATCTGAATCTTTCATTGGGGAAAACTGGTATCGGATCGTAGCGTTCCCGATCATCCAACGGTGACAACGGTTTTGGCAAATGTTTTATCGGTTTTGGCTCGGAGAGTACTCCGTCAAATAAGTGAACACTAAACAATAATAGCACGAGAAGCACAGAAAACTGAGAGCGTCTCCCCATTTTTCTTAAATGGCATGGCATGCATCGGGATAGAATCAAATGTCCCGTTTGTTGTACAGCCTGCCAACAAGTGTGATGATTCCCTCATGGGAACAATTTCAGTAGGCACATGTGACAAAAGTCCATAAAAAACGTTGGCCTATAATTAGGAAGTGAACAAAAACTCATGTGAACATTTCCACTGAGAGGGAGAGCCGCTCATTTTTTGAAGATGTACAATCCACGGCTATTATTCAATCAGGAACTCCATTAAAATCGCCAATTTTCTGCTGCCAATCCTCACAAAATTACCCACATCTAAATGCTTCAAAAAAGATTTTTTTTCTCCCAGCCAAAAACCCATCAACAGGTGCGTCTTCCTTTTAGAAAAAAAAATCTTTATCACATCCCGTCAATTTTTTTGTAGAACCGATGAGACCAGACCGGCCTATGTCTATGCATATACGTATAAAGTTTATAGATGAACCATGATGCAATACTAAAAGTGGAGAGAATTGATAAAAAGTCACAAAAAATTAATTCCCTTTTTGAAGAACCTTTAAATTATACGTTTAACAATGGGTACACCAACACTAAAACTGTTGCGTTTTTTTGCTATATTTTAACTGCTGCTGGGGGAGCACGCATGAAAAAATTCAGACAACGCATAAAGTGAAGGGGTGAAGTTTTGCAGAAGACGCTGCGTAGCAAAGTACATTTTTTCTACATTTATTTGTGTACTAGACACAGGAACAAAAAGGACGGAGGAAAATTGGCCATAAAAAGTGAATTTTTCACAGAATGGTAAACAATTTAAGTTTCTTTTAAGGAACTGAACTTAAATACGATTTTAAGGTTGAATTTGAAATGATGAGGCGAAGTGAAATATACATCAACACGCTCATATATACAATTTATGCCTTGAGAATTTTGGTAGAGTAAAAATGACTTACTGAATTACAGCAAATTAGTGGATTCCACTTTGCTCCTTTCAAATGGTCGGAGGAGAGGATTTGATGGCAATGAAGAAGACAGCTTTGCGTCTGCTATTAAATTTTTTGCAAGTGCAGGGTTATATTCTGTGAAATTACAAAAAAATGCATGTGTTCCTTTTCTCTTATCTCTACTTTGGGCGCAGGTACACGTGCACTGTACACCGATGTCCATAAAAATAATTCGCTGTAGAGGGTTTCCCAAATTTTATAACACACTTCCTCCCATTTGCGACCTGGAAAATTCCCGAGCCTGCTCGGAACAATTATAGTATTTTTTGTAGCGTTGCTAAATATATTTTAATATGCACACAATCTCGCTCGTCTGTGTACACAAAACTGGTGTGTTAATTGCTGGTTGAGTAGACAAACAATAAAATATATATCCTCTTTTACTCTCTGGTGCAAATTTGCAAAGAAATGTTCAAAAGATGAAGTTTGCAGATTAAAACACGTAAAATTACCCTAGATTTACACACAGCGAGTCCTTTGCTCATGAACTAATTAAAATTCCGTGAGGATGTGAGACGTCAGTGAAATTCATGATGCATGGTCCATGAATTTTACCTGAGCAATAGTGTTGTGTGGTCTTTACTGGGGATTTTCTTTGATGATGATCATGTTGCTTATGGAATTTTCATAAAATTCCAGATTTACACATGGTGGTGGCGGTGGTAGTGGCAAAAGCACATACTTATACTTGAGAATTGAGAATAAAATGAATGGAAATGGATTCTTGAATGTTATACCCTTTATGCATTATTATATCGTTCAATTTTCCTTACTTAATACCTTCTTATCACTTATTATTTGTATATTATATTTTTACATGTTCTATCTGGTAGTGAGTAGTTGTGTGTGCGCTATCAGATTAAGATCTAGTTGGGAAAAAGTGGGCTAATTACACAAAGAAAGGAAGAAGCTGTAGCTGTAAATAATATGAGAATGTGTAGTAAGTCGTTTCGTAAAGCTTTAATGGAATGTTGATTAAGGTGGAAGTATGGAAGGAGAATGAATTTTTCTTCTCCACCTGGAAAGAGCAGCAGAACACACAAAAATATGCAAATGAATAATATAACATGAATATTATAAGAATTGAGAGGTGAGTACTTCAAAAAGTAAAAATATCTTCTTCACATCCTTCCTCTCAATGAAAGCTTCATCTCATATATCATACTTTTGTAGTACATCTCCGTGTATTATACCAGCAATTTAACCCTGAACTTGACAAGTTAACTAATCATCACAAGCTTTTTTCCATATATCATTATCCATTTCATTGAGGGAGGGCAACATCTCACTCTTTGAAGTTCAATTAAAATGGAAAAATTGGTTCCGTTTCATTTTTACGACTTCCATTCATCAACGGCGGACCATCATACGTAGTCGTTGGGAGATATATATTTCAAGTGCAAAATGGGATATACTATACCCCGCAGTTATATTGAACGGAAAGAAAATGCAGACTTCCGGTACGCGTGAGAACCTTTTTACCTCATATTATCAGTGAATTAAAGGAGATAGCTACGCCTACACTTGTAATGATATAAAGTAAAAATGCAAATGTGTGTGTGGAAAATGCATTTACCAAAGTGGTTTCACTATAACTCTTCTTCTGTAACCCCAACCCCCCACAGAGCTATAAACTTATAGGATTTTTCTCTTACATTTATTTGCCATGTATAAAGCATGTATATCAAATTGCAATTAGATGTAGTATATGCAAACAAACGCAACGACTTTTCGTAAAGATGCCTGGCCCCGTTGACCTTGATAATGAAGGCGCTCCTCTAATTTTCTTGTGTGATGATTATTTGCATAAAAAATACACGCATTTTGTATATAATTGCAGGTAAGAATTTCGTGTTGAGCCAATTTCCGCTTACCGCAGCGAATCAATTTTTTTACAAAGTACCGACAATGTGTAATACATGCATAATATAGCAAATAAAGTGAATTCGTCTTCAAGTGTATTTTTAGAATTTAGCAAAAAAATTGCAATTTCCTCTCAATTAAATCATGGCACTTTTGAATTGTATGTTCACACTTGATGGTGAATCCCACGAGACAAATTATTTCATTGTGTGTATTATCCAAAGTTTATCGTTGCGATCACTGGCAAGGTCGCAATTGTTCAAAGGATAACTCAAGTTGTCCAACAAGAGCTCATTTTCTCCTTTAATCATGTCTTGAATCGAAATTAATATTTTTGATATCTGCACATTACAACTTTTTTCATTCGAAATTATACTTGCATATAAGCAGCCAACTCACCTTGTTAAATCAATCACTCCTAAAAAATAATTATTAATAACTGCACATGACATCGCGAGGAGCACACGTAACAACTTCAGTTTTCTTGGGATTAATTCTATGCAAAGTTGTGGATGTTATCGCTCAAGGAAAATGATAATGACAAAGACATTCACTTGAAAGAGCAGATAAGCCCTTTTCAAGAACATGGGAATTTCAAAGAGTATACTTGTGCATATAGTTTATTCAGACTATTCTGGCAGTTTTCATTTTGTGAATAAATTGAGAGATTCATGCACACTCGTAGTATTATAACCATTTTCATGAAGCATGGTTTTTGAATCTGAAAAATTTGATATAAACCTTTTTAACTTATTCATTCATTTTTATAAGTAGTCCACTGTTTCTGCATGGGCCTATATGTATATACTATTGTGACTGGCTACTTCATTTTACAATATACTAATTCATAATTATGCCCCGACCAAATTAGTAAAATGAGCTTAGCATTACCAATGGGGGGAGGATCATCTTCTTATGTTTGTAGTATATGGACTTCGGGAAGAATGAAAATGAAGATGTACTCTTGGAAATCGCATTTCTGGTTCA
>JAQFZW010004443.1:0-10270 GCA_034687055.1 Heteromurus nitidus
TAGTCGTTTTAAAATTGTATGTGTTGCCTTCATGAAATATGGAGTTCGTATTTACACGTAACTGACATATTACGGATGTTATTTTAGCTGGAAGACTAAAACCTAGGATTTTTGAAGGGAGTGGTAATTCATTTACCATACCTTTGTAAAAGTGATATCTTGATGACATATTTACCTTTGCAATATCGTTCTGTCGACAGCTGTCTACGTAGTTCTGCAGGCATACTGATGTATTTAACATCTCCATATCTTCGTTTTGACCGCTAAGTGAAAAGCCAAGATTATTAAAAATATCTTTCACCTTTTTAACCCAATTATACCGAGGGTTGCAATTATCTTCCAATGAATTTGCATTCAATGCATCGAAACATTTTTTGACGTATCTACAGTTTTCCATTTCGAGTATTCGACACCAATACCTTATACATTTTTTAATTACTTGTAAATATAACGGAGGAATTCCAGTTTCTAATCTAAGTACGTAGTCTGGCGTATACCTACTGACTCCTAGGATTTTTCTGATAAACTGAGATTGTATACTTTCTAATACATTCGTGTAGTCATGTGCCCAGATATGGCTATTATATAATGCAGTACTTGCCACAATGGAATTGAAGAGTTTATATTTGCAACGCCATTCACTCATTTTCCCTTGTGTAATAACTTTCCATGTACTTCCGATTGCCGCTAAGGCTTTCTTTTTAAATACATCTGAAGCTTTTAAATACAATCCTGATGACGAAAACTTAACTCCTAAATATACATAATCGGATACTACTTCGATTGGTTCGCAGCCATACATGAATTTTGGCAGGTTACCTAAGCTTCCGGCTTTTCTAAACACAACCACCTTGGTTTTCTCGACATTCACAGTTAACAAGTTATTTTCAAAGTATATTTTTAATATATTGATCATTTTTTGTAATTCGCCTGGTGTCGATGCCAAAATAACGGCATCATCTGCAAACATGAGTATTTGTAAGTCGAAAGTATGCGTTATTTTGACACCGAAGCACCCTGAATTTCGAAGATATGATTCTATATCTGCAATATATAAATTGAATAACAAAGGGCTAATCGAGTCACCCTGGGCTAGTCCTGTTGTCAGACTAATTGGTTCAGTGAAACCATGTTCAGTTTTAATACGCGCATTGAGATTTTCGTAAAGATATTTTAATATCCTAATTATCTTTCCAGATACCCCTAGCCACATAAGTTTGTCCCAGAGTTTTGTGTGATTGATTGACGGGAAGCACCTAGCAAAGTCAATAAATAATGCATATACTCTCTTTTTTCTTTTACTGATATTCATTTGAATTGCTGCATTCAGACAAAAAATTTGGTCATCCGTTGATCTATCTTTTCTAAACCCTGCCTGAGCTTCAGGCAGTAATCCATTTTCGTCAGCCCATTTCGAGAGGCGTTTGTTAATAATTTGTGTATATATCTTCAGTATATGATTTAATAGCGAGATGGGTCGGTAATTTGCAGGATCTTGATGGCTGCCCTTTTTATATATCATTGTTATGGTTGAGTTAGTCCACATATCTGGCATTTCTTCTGTCATGAAAATATTGTTAATGTGTTTTAATAGAATACATTTTCCCTTATCTGGCAAATTTTTAAAGAATTCGTTGCTAATATGATCAGGACCCACCGCCTTATTATTTGCGCTTTTTGCTAATGAATGAACTAACTCCTCCATTGATATCTCTGAATCCAGTTCATCGCATTCATTGCCGTAGTATTGCTTATCGCTGTGAGTTTTTTCTGGCAGTAGGGCTCTGTAATATTTCATCCATTCACTTTCATTCACTTGATTTGGAGTATAACTACCTCGTCGGAATTTTTTAACTGATGACCAGAATTGTTTTGCATTTTGACAGTTGCTCAAATTGCTTCGAACTTTATTTTCGTAAGCACATTTTTTTGCATCGAGCAAGTTTTTATATCTTCTTTTGAGTTTATTATACTCTGACCAAACATTCTTATCATTATTATTCTGCGCTTTTCGCAAACATTTTTTAACCTCGACGCAAAGCTGTTGACATTCAAGATCATACCATTCTTTGTGCACCTTTGTCCTAGCTTTAGCTACTTTAAGCATACCACAATGTCTTGCTGCTTCGAATATTATATCATTAAACGCGTAATCTGCAACCTCTTCGCTTTCGCATAATCTCATGACTTCTTTAATATATTCATCCTTCTTTTCTTCTCTCCACACGAGTTTATACGCATGCGTAACTATTTCTTTAACTTCGTCCTGCAGACTAAGCTTAACTGGAAAATGTGCTGAGTCTGGTATATCTAAAATATCTAGCCTGTTGCACAGATTAAGCATATCAAAAGGCATAAAAATTAGATCTATTGTACTTTTGCCCTGTTGGCTAACATATGTAAAATTACCGAATTCGTCGCCCTTTGCTCTTCCATTTAACAGTGTTAGTCCTGCTTCACTCATATTTTCTAATAACAAATTGCCTCTGGCATTTACAACTAGGTCATTTGAGTTTCTGCAGCTATTTAATGTGTTCCAGTTTACAACTTGTTTAGAAATTTGCTGATCAAGACTTCCTACTCTTCCATTAAAGTCGCCTCCGACGATTAATGGATCATTTGGAAATGTTTGTCTTATATGAGTTACAGTTTCATCAATCTCATGAATCACATCATTAAATTCATTTTTCGGTGGTATGTATGCCACCAATATGTTTATAAACTTGCTTAGGTACCTTAATCTAATGGCTGTAAAGTAATCATGCTGAATAATTATTTTCTCTAGTTTAAACATATCATTTCTGAAAAGTATCATAATGCCCCCACTTGCTCTTCCAGTGGCGTATCTTCGTTTGGCATGTGTAACTAACGTATCAAATCTTGGAAAGCAATTTAACTTACATTCTTTTTCTGTCCACGTTTCATATAAACAAATAACATGGCTGTCATTCAAAGCAGATATTTCATTATCATTTAGTCTATGTATTCTAGATAATCCCCCAATATTCCAAAAAACTAAACTAAGCTTAAAATTTATACTACTTTTTAACTTATCTGTCGTCGTGTACTCCATGGGTTGCGTTTTTCATAATTTCTTCACTTCTCCCTCGATGACGCGCCATTTCTCCAGAATTGCTCCATCCTTCCGAATTGACAGTGTCCCACGGCGAATGGACATATGAATATCAGCTTTCGTTTTCTTCATCTCACGGAAATGGCCACGTAGCATCGCTTCTTCCTTCCTCTCCTCAGGACTCAAGTCATCGTTGAAGTAAATTTTTTCAGCTCGGACCGCTTTAGATTCTCGATATATTTTCTTTTTGTCAATCTTTGTCACCAACTTAAGTAAAATTGGTCTAGCTTTTGTTGATCCAGGCATCCTTTTCCCCACTCTAAACACATCGTCAATCAGCAAATCCGTCAGGCCCATCTTGTCCAACAGCAGTGTCATCGTATCTTCTATTTTTTCGTCCTTGGGCTCATCAATGCCAGAGATTAATACATTTTTCTCTCTGGATTGCGCATCGAGACGCTGCACTTGCACATTAATTTTTTCTGCTTGCAATTTGAAAGATTCAAGTTTTTCGTCCAGTGAACTGTCAACCACTTTTTTAATGCTGTCGAGGTCAGTTTTAGATAACCCCATGTTCGCAACAAGATTATCCCACTCGCTTTTTGTAGCTTTAATTTGTTGTTTACTTTCTGGTGAATTTTCCTCTGAACTTCCAACCTCTCTTCCTCTTTTTGGTGTGCTTGCTTTTTTTTGTGGTGGCGAATATGCAGTTTTTGTGCTTCTTCCAAAGCTAAACATCACAGATGTGCGTAATATATTACGCTGGTCACTGCACACTTTTTGCAAGATTCAGTTCAGAAGGTTCACGCAATTGCAACAAATGCCAGTAATACGAGCGAAGTGTAATGGAATGCTTTATGATCTATATGCAATGTTTAATGACTCATTAAGAGCCAGCAAAGCCTCTGATCATTCCTCGACGGCTGACAAATCAAGACTCCTTATTGCTTTCACTCCACTTGAAATGAGGTGAAATCAATACAAGTGAAGTCTTCTTTTAAGTGGCATCCTTTGAAGTTGAAAGCGTAATTGCGGACGGCAATTTTACACACCAAGGGACAGGGCATTTGCTACTCGCTGATATAATCCGGAGGATAGTGCTTTTCAAGGCAGGATTATGTTAGAAAAAATGAAATTGCTCTCTTGTTTTGTTAGGCATCAAGACCTTAAAACTGCATATAAAGTTAAGAGTTTCATAAACGTTGACATAGGAAGAAGTAGAAATTTTGCTGCATCAATATAAATCCAGCAGTAGCCTTAACAGTACGCATGCATTTCACCATTAGGAATTACTAGAAACAATATGAAATTCTTGATTTGGACAATGGTTTCGTATAACCTTCATATAAAAATAAAATTACATAATATGACGGCAAAAGCTTGTGCGTAGTACCCATTAAATAACCTATTGAAAAAGAAACCAATATCATTAGTGACATACGATCACATGAAGTTTAAACTATATGTCTATAAGTGCAGTCACGTCTCACCTATATAGGACTAAATCAATTATTGCCTAAACCCATATCCCTTCACAAACGAAAAATAGCATGCCAAAAGTTTGTTAGCCTCGACAAGAGCCAGGAGAACGCAATGAAATGATAACACATTGAATCTTGCTATAAAAGTTTATGATTTGTTCACTATCATCAAATTGCCAGCGTATTGTTCAGTAGGAAGCAAGGCATCTTAGATCTTACGTATGATTCTGGTTTACCCCTCTTCCAGCAAAAAATTTAAACTTGCACATGCCCACTTAACGTTAGGAAGTAGGTTTATATTTGCGAAAGTCATCTAAAATAAGTGCTTAAGTCGGGACTTGAAGGGAGATTTCCGCCACCAGACCAGCAAAAGAGAAGTAATGGATAAGTTGACTTCGTCACAATCTTACCACTAAATGCATCCCACAAATAGTGCGTGCCGTCTTCTTTTGCGGGGAATTGGAAAGCTTTGATAAATCGCCGACTGCGGGCTTTCAACTTACAGCACATGAGATTTATCTCACGGAGTGGATAGTGGATGACAGTAGCAGAGGAGGGCAAGTTAACGGAGCATTTTTACAGATATCTGTGCGGACCGTCGTGAAAAGAGTAATCCACAACCACATCCCTCTGTTTCAGTTTAGTTACCTAACTTTCTGTATACGCAAAAATGCTAGTTTATAAGCCATCGGGAGCTCTTTCCCCAATGAATGGTAGGCAGAGCCTTAAGGAGTATTTTCGGGATACGTCATCGAACGTCCAATAGACTATTCTGACACATGTACCACGCTTAGTAAAGCTAGTGTACTTTCACTGCTTTCTCTTTCCGCTTACCATCACTGTCCGCTTATACTTTTCTTTTTGTAAGTCTCGCCGCGTGCCTTTTACACGGTTTGTTATTGTGTCAGAGATTTCACTAGCTTAAAAGCGAACTTCATCAGGAGGAAAAGTAGTCTTGTTTTGGGGGCTCTACCCGAACTCAACGAGTTTTTTTCTTCATTCACCCAATTCATTACTATAACTATTATCGTAGCTCCCTTTTACATATGCGTAGGCACCGCTACTTACTTGTGGCAGACACGAAAATCGGTTTCCTGTCTTCCAGCATTACTCTGCATTTGCTTTATAACTATGCACTGCATTCAATCGCAATTGAACGGTACTGTGGGACGCGGGGAATGTGTGACTACAAAAAAAAACTTCACATTATTAAAGACCGGGATCTAGTCAGCACGTGAAAGCTAATAAAACCACAGAGACATAGAAAATAGGAAGTGGAGAAAGGATGTATATATGCCTATGAAAAATCGGCAATTTATCTATATAAAACGGCATCCGTATGAGTAGGCCAATCTTTCTAAAAATACTCTGACTGACTCTTTCCATCGCGAGGAATGTTTTTCAAGGAACCACCAAGAGCACTGAAGACGTTCACAGAATCTCAAGAATATGGACAAGTGAACGTGAGTGGAATACGATTATGAAAATCGTCTCCCAGTCCCAACCAGTGCTTTGGCTTGTGATTCTCCAGGGATATTTCCCTCTTCCAGTTTTTTGATATACCCATACACGATGATGATTTTTTTGTGCTTTTATGAAGAAATTGGCAGAGTTGGCTGAACTAAAACTATTATGCCTCCAGAAGTAGTCTTCTTAGCCACACTAGAGGCAGTGTTCACGTTTCTCGCCATTTTACTCTCCTCCTCATGATGATATTCATGCAAATCATCTTAATCTCATTCGTCTTTCCAATTTATTTTGCAGATGTGACTCAAGTACTGTGATAAATTCTGGTAGCTTTTTTTAATTTCGTGAGTATGTAAGAGGTCAGCGGTGCCAGAATGTGCACATTTACCGAAACATTACGTAAAAGTCTACATATATGCAGGTTCGCACAAAATGTGGTTTCTCTTAATAAGTATAACACGTCATTTATTACTGAACTTCGCTGATGAACTCAAATCTCAAATTCTTATCACAGACAAGTTCGTTTAGAGGTTGAATTGCGGAAACTCCTCTTTAAAAAATAACCTGCAGGGTTGAAGCGCAAACTTTCACCTTTACCTCAAAGAAAATAAATTGCTAGTATACTAACTATAAAGCAAGTACATCGCAATTTATACAGAGTTGATAGTAGAAATGATACCCTGTTGTGTCTTGTCTTTGCTAGAACAGTGCTCGACGTGAAAATGTGAGCGAACATCTAATCCACGGCTTGTGAAAGTGTTTAGCTTTCTCAGAGGAATCTCATTTTACTTAAAATGGACTTTCGTGGGCGTTAATGAAACAAGTCAAGATAAACATATGACAATATTCTCATTTTCACCAAGCCAGACGTGCTCATTTCATCACAACCGATTATCCGAACCAGCATCTCAGCGTTTGAAAAGTTTGATTAAACAAGTTTTCGTTCACACACACACTTATGAAGAAAAAGTGAGCGCGTAGCATACCCAGAGGTGTTTCTACTTTCCATTCTAATTCTATACATTGCTAAGACACATTCCAGAAGTTAGAATTTGTAAAGTTTTATGAAGATATTTGTGTAAGTGCATATTTTTGAGACGATGTAGCAGAAACTGAAGATGAACTTTTGAACAGTCTACTGTCAACAAAGATTACAGAACTGGCACAAGTACATATCTCAAACCATCAGCGAATATTAATTGACAGAAAGCAAAATTTCAATTCGCAAACGTTGGAGTTTCACACACCTTTAACAGGTGAAATTTTCCTCAGATATATACCTAACCAGAACACCAGAAACTCCTAAAGTCGACGGAATAGGTTTATGAGCGATGGGAGGTTCGGAATTGCTGGAAAGCCAAGTTCGCCATTTCCCTTCCAAATGTGAGTCACGTCGATTTAATGACTGTACAAATTACCTTTGAAGAACGCTGGTATTTTTATATCGTAAAATGGTGTTTCACATTTCTAGTTGCTATTCCGCATTAAAAGGACCGTGTTCATGCGTTCATCCAAGGAGCAAGTTGATGTATTAAAATCAAATAAAAATAAAATCCCTAAAGTAAATTTGCATTTTGATTCTATTCACACTACATTGGACTTGAAAACGGGCGGAGAAAATTCCACTTTAAACTTTCTCTTGGAGATTCTCCCACACTTCTTTCCCCTGTTTTGTGTGGAGATGGGAATACAGGATGCAATCTTAAATCTAGTTTTTCTCCTTTTTATTCTTTTGCTAAAGAAGAACTGTACTGCATAAATCAGCATTTCTTTTTAAACAAATAGAGTTGAATTGGAGAAAGCACGAACGTAGTAAAAGAGAAAAACTAAAAGGAAGCACGTTGCCTGAAGTGGATGAAAAAATAGTTGTATATTTGTTCATGCTTACCTTCGCATGGTGGTGCGTATGATGGTGAGCAAAGTTTGGTATTTGTTGGGCTGGTGGGTGAACATGATGGTAGCTCTTTTGGTGGTGACGACAAGGAAGCTTGCTTTTGTTGGCTGCTCCTCCTACTCCGTTCTTCATGTTTGGGATGGTCGTGGTGATGACTAAACTTTCCGCCTCGTGATTATCATGATCGTTTCTTGAATGATCGTCTGTAAATATTTAAAACAACTATAATTAGTCTATGCATGCAAGAATTATATCTCCTTCTCCTTGTGGTCTGCATAGTACGAACATATCAGTACCGAAGCATCTTTGGAATTAATACGAGACGTTTGTATAACACTATGGGATCCTTGGGATCATCATTAATCCCTAATTACAATTTGCAATGATTGTAATCAACACGAGAACTGCCAACTTATCCTTTCTGTGCGAGCTGAATGTTTCATAAAATATTAAGTATTACATTACTTATTATTAGGGTGATTAGTCACATGTTAAACCGGAGTTGGAATTTGTGAACAATTGAGTATACAAGAAGGTTGAAACTAGTGTGGATTGTATGATTACAGATGCTTGTTCACACGTTCCACGGTGGATTACAGTAAAAAATGTATGTGTGCTAGTGGGAGGAAGTCTAACAAAAGAAGCAAAATAGTAGTTTGCGTTTCCTACCACCTTAATGTCTGTAATTTTAGAAGTCTACCCCCACTACTTCAAAGTTCGGTGAAGCAAGGAAGAAGTTTTCACTGAAATGAACCATGTATGGCTTAACATAACAGCTTTCAGGAATCCGTTCATGCTACATTTAGCAGTGTTGTCACTCCGGCTCGGGAAATGTTAGTTATTCCAGGCGAGACGTTCATACTGATAAAATTCTCTGGAATTCATCTAAGTAAGTAGTTTTATACTTATGTATATCCTTTCTTTATCCCACAACATTACCTTCACGAGTTTTTGTTGTAAGATCTATCTGGTCATTTGGATTACCAAAATGTAAGATAACGCCGTGGTAGAAAATGGCTTGCAGTATCAAATCATTACTTCTGGTTTCTTGCAAAGGCCTAACAATTTCACAATGTAATGGGAAAGCACGATGCATCGAGAATTCCTCTGATGATTTATTTTGAGCGATGTACGTCAACGCGAATTTATCTACCCCTGAACTGTGGCATAATAGTGTTGAATTTACTGTTTGAAATTTTCTAAACACATACGCTATTCCCAAACAATATTTTAAAATGCACATATGTACACACTTTGCTCACCTTTTAAAAATGCCCCTTAAATATGTGGTCGTCCTAGTTTGATTAAAAATTGCTGGCCACACCGGAAATGTGAACAAATGTCAAAGGTAAATGGAAAAGCTGAGGCAGTTTCTCACAACCAGCATAGATGATGGATGGATCGTTAATTAATATAATCAGAGCTTTCAGAAAAAAACTAAAATAAATATGACATTTGGGACCTGACATCTGACAATCCATCCACTTTCTCTATTTCTACCAGGTAACTACACTGGTTTCCTCAAATGTTGTATGGACGTTTTGCTCTTTTCAGCTGCGATGTGGTCATATATGTGACTTAATTACGATATAACCCATTAAGCTTACGAGTTTTAACATTTTTGTAATGGAATAAGATACATTCTGGATCATCTTGCTCACCACCTTTAAACTATCAAGATCAAGATGAAAATGGACTGATAAGTTTAAGTTCAAGGCAACCATGTAATTATCCTTTTCCTCAAAATTTCGGATTTTGTGTTTCATAAACCAAGAACAAATAAGTATGTCGCACAAGTCAGACTTGCTTTATCCAAAGCAAATTGCAAGCATGGCACAAGACTTCTCACTACAGCAAAAGTTTGATCCTAACCCCAACCGCAAGGTGATTTAATCAACTCTAATGGATTTTCAATAACAACAACAGGTGATAATAATCACTTAAGATGCTTTTCTAAGGTCACTTCAAGGCAAGATAAGCAGCATGTCAATCTTGTTTTTCTTGGTGGGACCTCAAGGGAAACCCTGGAAGACGATAAAGCAACACCTGCATGATCATGATCTTATGTTGAGGTTTTTATGTGAGGATCATCTTCATTTAATAATGAAAAAGTACTGTTTGACGTGGTTTGTAATTATGGGTAATACAAGAAAGAGAAATCATTTTCACAGAAACTAATTTAATTTGAGAATCGGTTAGACTAACACGAAACGAACACGGGCATTATGAATCACAAGATACAAATGGAACTGGTACGAACATCGGAGTCAATACAAGTCGGGTGACGAACATTGCAATTTTGCTACAAGTAAAGCAATCAACTGGATTCGCGATGTCTATGAAATGTCCAACGGT
>JAQFZW010004444.1:0-10270 GCA_034687055.1 Heteromurus nitidus
TTTTTCTGAAAATGTTCTTAGCAAAGGCTTATTGCACAAATTAACCACAAAAGTTTCACTTGTGGTGTGCTTCCTCGTCATTCGCGAAGAGCATTGAAAAGTTGTGAAAAGCAAGCAAAAAAATAATATGGATTGTAGGTCGTTCGCTCTTCTTCCCTTCTTCCCTGTCTGTGTTCCTTCCAACTGGGTTACATCCCTCCAAGTTACGTGCACGCACATATACAAACGTTAGTCTCGTCGCGTGTTTCCACGAGATATGACAGTTATGCTTCATGGAATGTGATGGAAAATGTTGATAATGGGAGCGATTCACCACTCACATTGTACATCAAACACATGAAACATTCTCAGGCGAAAATCCCCTTCTCTCTCCAAACATTTCAGTACGCGTATTTATAAACCGGAGGGTGACGTTGGATGCAAGAGTGCTGGAAGCATGCATTGAAGTTTTTCAGGAAATGCTCCAGAGGAGATTACTATGTAACCTGATTAAGGAATGAAATAACATTGACTTGTCCTCCTTCTCCTCTTATCTCCATTCATTGAGAAATCCCTCCCTTTCTCTCGATACAAATCACAAAACTCTTCTCTCTCTCTCTCTTGTGCTCGTTGTGCCGGTGTCGCGTGAGGGGAGGAAGAGAGGAGGACCAGTTAATGTGCATATAAATATGTATCTACCTAATCTTTTAGAGTTATTATGATTTAAGGCCATCCTATCATTTCATTCGCACAATCTCAACTTTCGAAATAAAATGAGAGACGTGTGCATCTACCATGATACTGATATAAACCTCCAACATCTCTTTAAAGTATGAACGAGCATAAATATATAATGAATTTAAAGAATGAAATCACCGTCATCCTTATGAACACTTGGATCCTCCTCTCCATAATACTTACGTATGTATATGTACATATATGTAAATACACAGATTCGTATTCAACCTTTCCAACAATTTTTTTTTCTCTTTCTGATCACTCACTAAACAAGTTATTTACCACGATGAGCTTCAAATCCTATCACCGCCAATTCCATTTCCATTTCCGGATCACTCCCCAAAAAATTTCCCGTCTCGAAGAGAAATATTATGCTTTTCGAGAGTTACTGGAGAAAATTCACGTTTCCCATTCGATAACGAACTTATCATGTAACAGATTGAATGAAACACGTTTCGCCAAAGTAACTCAAACTACTTGGACAATGGTCACGACACGAGGAAAAAATCTGCTTTTCCTCCAGTTTACACACTTTCCATACATCAAGTTTCTTTATTGGATTTTTGGATACACAAGTTAAATTATCAACTGTTTTTTTGTGTCACCATTGTGTCATCCCAGGAGCCAATGAATAATTAATTAACCGTCTGGAATTACATCATTACAAGAGTATAATAGCACGCAATGAGGTTCAGAATGGGACTTTATTGCCATAAGGCTCGGAGAATAATGTTGGTCTCCTTTCTTTTTTTGTGTATGCGTGCGTGTACTTCACGCATTGCAGGTTACAAAATACATGTAATATGTACCCACGAGCATCCGTCACTCATGTTTTTCGGGACCCCTTGAATGAATTCAACCGAATTCCCGAAAAAAGAGCGATAAAATTGTGGTAATACAACTGAAAAAATGGGGAAAAAATGAATGCAGGAGCAGTCACAAGAGACGAGACACGCATGCTGGAGAAAAGAATTATATGAATGATTGATAGATCCGATATCAGCCTCTTCCTGAATTGGGAAGCTCAGTTCACTCGCACACACACACACTCTCCAGCACCAAAACTATATTTTTTCTTCTCCAGTGCGACCCTCCAGGGTCGAAAGTTGATATAACAATATGTGTATCTGACATATGCAAGCGGTGGTGGTGTGCAGTGCAGTTGAGTCGCTCACATGTTCCGTCTCGTATTCGTTTGGGACAAGTCCGGATGAATGAATAGTTAAAAACATTATATCTCATCTGAAAGCAACAATTCCATACATCTGTAGAGAGATGCGCACATGCACAAGCACAACCTTATGATGAGGGAAAGGGAGAGAGAACGAGTGAAAATCGAAATGATTTGAAAATGCATTTTCTCCTATATTTAGTACGGGCTAGTGCACTGAGACTCGCGCTCTCTCTCTCTCTCTCTCTGCTGGTTGTCATTGTCATAAATTGTCTTGCCTCATATATTGTCAACTGGAGACTCCGACAACTCGAACTCCTCAGCAGAATGGAAGAGCAGCAGTCAAAGGGATTAGGGAGGACGAATTGTATGAATTAACCATGACTTTTGCGTGTGACGAACGAGCTCTGAATGGATGGCGAATGAGATTCCGATTAATCATCGGATTTAACGAGAATAAATCCCTTTTTACATTTTATTATGCATCGATTATCTAACAAAAGTTGGGGCAAAAGCGAAAAGCATGTATATTTATATGAAGGAAGTTTATATTATGACATGGTCCGTTATGCAGTAAATAGAATTGGTTAGAAACATAACATTTGGCGAAATGAAAGAAACCAGCTTCCTCATGAAACCTGTTCATATTTATATTCAGATTCATTTCCAGACTGAATCCAAAATGCTAAATGGAGAAACCCCTTTTTTGCGTACTTGACACGACAGTCCTTTACGCAGCATGATCAAGTACGAGTATTTTTTTATAAAAAAAGAGTCGACTGGCAAATGGAAACTGAATAACCATTTCTAGGCAATTCAAGTCTGCATATTGAGAAATATTTATAATTCAACAAGGGTTTTTGAATGAGCCCTGGGTACTTTGATGCAAGTGACGCAAACACAGATGAAACAAAAGCGGAAGGTTCTGCAGCAGTGTTTAGTGTAACAGGTTGTGTGTGTGTGCTCACTTGCTTCGCCTTTTTAGTGTGTGGATGGTGGTGCCCTAGGTGTGCGGTTGTGGAGTGACTGGAAACCCGTATGTTCATCTCTGCAGGGGTTTGCGATCCGCCTGGAAACAATTGGATTACAAAGTAATGGCTCTTCAACTCTTTTCAACACTCATCATCCAAACTCTTTTTTTTATATTTCAACGAGAGTGTTCCTGGCTTTTTTCCGCCCTTGTTCAACAAGATCAGGGATGTACATACATACGTACATGCTTGATATAAAAATGACAAAGTCGGAGTCGGAGATAGATCTCTTTGCCCTGGTTCCCTTCCAGCAGCAGTGAAGTGAAGCTACAGGACACCATACAGCTCTCTCGTCAGAGTCGAATTCAGGCTAAACGGTCCTGGGCTGCTTTGTCTGTTCTAAACAGAATTTTTCAAAATAAATGCAATCATGAAAAAGTGAATGTAGCATGTACTTTAGGGGTAAATAAGAAGGCGAGAGAGTTGAAGAAGGTTTTTTTCTAGTTTGCATTTATTTTCCCCCGTGTTTGAATGAATCAACATGAAAATGAGTAGAGTTTTTTTGTTGTTGCCTTGTTGGAGTTCAAACTTGTATCCAGAGAAGAGTCAACAATTTTCCTTTTCAGTATCGTACAAGTACCACCATCATCACCGTTGCCTGTCGCTCGCCCTCTCTCCTCTCCTGCATCCTCCTCCTCCTCACCAAACAAAAAGCTATACGGCGCAGTGGAAAGAAAAAACTGCTTCAGAAACAATCGCACGATACGCAAATCAAATCAAAACCCTGGCAAAACCAGTTTCTGCCTCTGTCATATTCTATCTTCATTTCAAAATCTTGACAATCGCCTTTTTGCCTCATAGCCAGCCAACATTCATCCGAGAAGCTGCTCCGAGAAGCAATGATCCTCATCATCGTGGTAGTCGTCGTCGTCGTGATTTTTCTCTTTCATTTCTCTTTGCATGACTCATGTCATCATAATTTATGCTAAATTTATGTTCTATATGTCCATCCATTCGTTGTAAAACGAGTTGAAACCAAACACTGGACGCAATTTTTACACCATAAATCAGCAACTTCATTTCGCAAGAAAAAATATCAGAGAAAGAAATAAATACATGTGTACAAAGTGCACAACTTGGAGCAGAGAAGATATTTTTTTCTCGAGGGTGTACATATGTACATTTAGGGTTGTATGAAAATTGATGGCACTAAATTGGCAATTACTCAGCATCTTTAACACAAAAAGGTGACCAGTTCCCCTTTACTTCTCTCCGTTCAACCGAGTCAAGTCCCGTTTTCCTTGGCCACACCTAGCGCCACCCTCTATGAATAATATGCTTATCAGAGGTATAAATGTTCGGAGAGAATAAAAAAATATTCTTTAAATGTCTGTTGTCTGTCCAGGTTCAACAAGAGTTCGGTCAAATCATCAACTTTTTTTGATGACTGATGCCAGTCGAGTTAATGCTGCAAGGATTCATGAGCACAGTCAGAAAATGTAGTTTAACGCAATGAAAACGAGCTGATTGCAACTCTGGCGGCATCCAAAAATCAAACCAATTTCTCGTCGAGAGCGAGCGAAGAACACATCCTTTCGCTTAGGTTGAGATGTTGATGATTGTTGAAGATAGAGGAACACTTTCATGTTTCCGTAGGACCAAAGGACCCCTGGAATCCGACCTGGAAGCCGCCCTGGACAACCATGTATATTCATGGGGTGCATGACTAGCTACCATACTATAACACTGTTTCATCACAAAAAAAATATACCGTCCACTTTTCCCCTGTCTTATACCAGGTAAAAGAATAAGAAAAATACACCCTTTTCTTGTGATATTTTTTCCCCTCAGCAGTCCACTCGCTATATAACATATATTGTAATGAATTCGTTTTGCTTGAGACTCTGTAACTCAAAATTATTCCATGATTTTTCAAATTCTAGTTTTGAACGAGACTCTCCACCGAGTGGAGAAGAACTCCGTGGTGGGGACGCGATGTTGCTGATGTTTTCGGAGACCCCCTGAAGACTTTTCTGGCGTAATCATTGTAACCAAACAAACCATTTTAGGTAGGAATTCTTCATTCTTCATCTCTCTTGTCTTCTCTCGAAAAGAAACGCTAGCAAAGTCAAACACGATTTTTTCTTCTTAACTTAACTATATCCTCTTGTAGTATAGTCGTAGTGCAAGTACTTCATAATACTTGAGATGTATAGTCACAAAAAAGTTATGTGTAAAAGGTAATAATAGCTAAATAGTAGTAAATAAAAAAAACATGATGATTACTATCATAACCACAATAAAAATGGAATGATGAACCTCATTTTGCCCAGTGTGACTCTCCTTTTCACTAAACTGTAGCAGCTGAAGGGAGCATGTGGCGAAAGTACCTTATAAAGCTACAAGCAACAGCTACCATTTCTCATCGGGATGTCAAGAGAAAACATATTTATAGGAAAAGGGTTTTATTTGTAGATCAAAACTAGCTACATACAATAATAACATCTTCAACAGGAGTATAAGCTCTCAAGCTTGCATACAAAAAAATTATTATGAATTTATGAAGTACCACTGTGCATGTACATATATGCCATGTGGTCATCTTCTCGAAGAAAGTCAGCAGTCAAAGCAGCAGTGGCAGCATCACCACTCTCAGCATGAGAATTTATTTATCCCAAAAAAAACTCTTCATGGCTGACTACTTGATGAGAGTTTGTATTCCTTTCTAGAAAGAAAATATCAGCATATTTTTTTATGTTTTTTACCTAAAAATGAGTCCGATATATTTGAAGAGGAATTGTGTATGAAACAAATGACTGCGGCATAAAAAAGGAGTAGTTAGTTATAAGTATTCAGAAGGGGATTCCTCCAGCTTTTTATGTACAAGTCAACTATCTATCACTGTTCTTTCCTCCTCGGCTCGCTGTTTCATTACTATTATTAACACCTTGAGCACCACGTGAGTAAAATGCATTATTATTCATTTTGTAGGAGACGAGAGGAGAGAGCTGGAAAAGGGAGCCGTCCCACGTTCTGTGGTTTTTTTTTCTGGAAGGGGTCCTCATATTTTATTCAAATGAGACTTGTGTGACTTCAGTTTAACTGGTTTGGTTAGCAAAGTAGGGGATTTGTGTGTGTTAGTGGATGGTGGACTTAACCCAGATTCCGTATGCAATTCTTGACGTACTCTAAGAATATATTTATGTATTGTTCCAAATCATTTTTAGCAACATTGTCACATTGATTGCTGGGATACCTTAACTTTCATGGTTGAAGATTAGATTACGGTAACCCTCACAATTACAATATTCCGTAAGTACTTACATTATTCAACTATTCTCCATGATTTATCTGAACATTTTTATGAACGTTACGCTGTAATTCGCTTCGCCTATTCTATACCGTACCATAGCTGATTACATGCTAATCGCAGATAATTTTTATGATGAAAACGTGCTGAACGATTACTGTACAGAATACAGAAGTAACTAGCATGCATTTAAGGGTTCGCTTGTCGATTTGATTGCCAATGTACAATCTACCATTGCAAATCCGCAAAATGTCCTCGTTGTTTCCACCTCAATAGTTACGATTACCCATCGAAACAAGCAGAGTTCGTTCATTTTACCTAAGGTTGGATTCTCCTCGTGGCTTTCCCAGTATCTCCCCTTCAGCAGTGAAGGTAAGTTAAAACAATAATCGATTTTTCCTGGAGTTTAACATTGGAATTTTTTCACTTACCTTATGTAAATGTGCGCTCACATTCGCATTCCAGAATAAACGACGTTTAATTTGTTTTCCTCGTAATCGTAGCTTAACGAGTTTTAATGTTGGAAAGATAAAAGTTTCGATATTCTTCGGATAATGTGAGTTTTGCCATGTACTGGAGACTAGAGAGAGAGAGAGGCGAAGGCGAAGTGAAACGGAACTCTGTAAAAACATGCAATAAACATTTGATCTGACAAGGTAATGTGAGGACTAGATTTGTTTAAGAAATAAATATTTTTTTGCCCCGTCAGACACACTGACACTATAGTGCTTTGTAGCTTCTCATGTGTTCCTATATACATCCCCCATTTATTGAAAGTACAACCTTTTTGGATGGCAGTAAAGTTAAAAAGGAAGATCGTAATGACATGCCCAAAATATTATCTTACCAGTCATAAACAGTCATCATCATCTACTAGATTAAAGTACATAGTATTTTCGGTTACCTCCTCTCTCTCTCTCTCGAAAGAAAAAAAAGGAAACGTATTTGAAAATGCTCGAAATAGATCTTGAGAGAATCTTTTCTGTGTCAAGAGGAAGATTCCTCCGTTGTTTTTTCCTTCTTCAAAGAATGCAAAGGGAAGAAGTCGAAATGGAAGAAATAAAAAAAAGGTTGAAAGGGAAGAGAGAAGGGAAAGAGATAATGAAAAGTTGACCTCTGACATTGGTGGTCTTTATTTTTAAAGCGTGTGCTCGCACCTGGGCAATCGTTAAACATATTTTAACGACAGTACATCCATAAATTCGCACGGCGGTGTATAAGAAGGGGAAATATTTTTACGGAGAACATGACATGTAATGGCAGTTCGTGTGTGGAGATTGGAAAAAATTAAATGTGAAAAAAATTATGGGAAATTATGTGAACAAGAAGACCCACCATTGCACAACTGTTCAAGAGTGACGTGGACTGTGCACACTGGACGACATGGCACACTCACATTTCTCTAACTGTAAATTATTCTGGCATTCATTTTTGCTTGATAACTCGAAAGCACACAGTCAACAAGATAGTCTGGTAACGTTACATGAGATTCGTAGAATCATTCAAGAATCGGAAGAAAACGAAATGTGGTTTCCAAAATTGAAAATTTTCGCAATGCTTTGGCTTAAATATGTGTACAGTTTACAGGAGCCTGCAATCTACGAGAACGAGAAACTTTCACTCGTGTCTAATCTGTAATGTACGTCCGAATGAAATCAACTCGTTTGGATAAAAATATGACTGGGTTTCTGGGTAAACGTCAAATTTTTCATATTAGATACTCTTGCGAGATTACGGAAATTAATGTCACACGAAAAGGATTAAAATTAGCAAATTTTTTGAGGGATCCACGTTTGACTGCTTCAGGTGAGTCTCAATTCAATGCATTCGTTAAACAATAATCAGCAAAAGGCATAATATGCTATCGTATCACTTACAAGATCTCTACAAAAACATTCTACGCAGAAGTGGAAGGTCTTGTTGAAAATGACTGCGTGGTGGGGATGATACCTCGTGCATTCCAAAATAGTGAGTAGTTCGGTGGAGGAGTGAGTCAGTTAATAAGGAAAGAGAAACCCATTATGGACCTTGTTAATAAATGAACATTTATGAGCTACACATGAAAATTATGTTCATTCACACACTGAACTTCTTGAGGAAAAAAGATGAATCTTCCTTTTTCTCTCTTCACTTCTTCCTCATACCGCCTCTTCTCCCCCCGCTTGTTAATACGGTAAAAGAAATTATCTTAAGGTTTCCTATTGCAGCCAGGTCAAAAAATTAAAATTCCGCAGTGACCCTTTTACACGTTGCATGCCAGATGAATTTGGAAAACCGGCCATTTTAATAAGTTCTACGGTACCTCAAAAGAAATGCTAATACAAAAAAAACTCTATCAGGTAAACGTAAACACGGTCTCTTCTTCTCATTTCATCTTTTTTCTCAGCTCGTTTCGTTAGTATACATTATCCTTCTGCGTTTATGAAATTTAAAGCCTTTTTTGCTTCTCTTTTTTTGTCTCGGCAATTTACAAACACACTAGCATAGTTGAAATTAATGCATTTCCTACGTTTTCAATCGAAAATGTACCTTACGTGACGAGCATTAAAAGAGGAGTTGGCAGTTGATACCACCACCACCACGGACAAGTGGCAAAAAGAAAATCCCAAAAGAACTCCAACTCCTCTCCTCCATCTGTCTCTAAATGTCTTTCAAATCCCTTTAAAAACACTCCTTTCTGCACCAGAATATCAAGTAGCTCAAAGTCAAGCCGGTGGTATCTCTTTTAAATATAGCTCAAGCAATTGTTTATGATAAAAAGTTTTTTTTTAAATTTTGAAAGTTCAAAACTCAAGCGATTGTGAGCAACGGTAAAACTTAATATCATCACCACCACCAATTTCGTAGGAATGGCAAACACATTGCCGCTATTTGTCCGTCGCCATTTACGAGCTTTTCAATACTGAAATGCCTGAAGTTTTTGTGGTCAACTTCATTTTTTAAAAGAAAATACTTCATGTTCTTCGCTCAGTTTCCCTTTTACCTTTACTCGTCTGGTGAAGAGTAATTAATGATGGTTGTTAAATGACAGAAAATAACTGTTAGCAAAGCTGAAAGTCATTTAGTGGTTCATTAATCAAAAATCGAGAAAGTTTCTTCGGAAAGGTCCCTGTTCAGGATTCCGAGCTTGGATATATATGCTCTGAAACTGATCGTGTTTTCTAAATAATGATTATCTTCCCTCAAACAGAGGTATTGAGGCATTTCGCCTTTTACCTTCCTCAACTTCAAGTGTCTTCCCGTAAATGTCCATTCCAACCGTGCCGTTTTTATGTGTATCTCACTTGGACATTTGTGTAATGACTCGTAATATATACATGAGATCAGGAAAGGGTAGTCGGCAAAACCAAATGGTCAACAGGGAGAGATATATTTTTTTTAGGAAAAAAAGAAGGGAACGCGAGCGAGTAGGCAAAAAGGGAGAGAGAAAAAATTGAATTCTTAAAGTGGTTCAGGGAAGAAGGACTTTTCTCTCTAAATATTCGACCAGTTCCGAAACAATTTACCATCCCAAGAGTCCAGACCCCCTGCCGATTCCAACATCAATTTTTCTTCCATGCAAAGAAGGCTCACCGGTTTCAGAGGAAAAAGAGAGAAAAAAGTCCCGAAATTTCGGTAAATCCTTTGGTGTTCAGAATAAAAACTATAGGACCAAAAGTTAAGTATATAAAAAAGGTGCTCTTCTGATCTTCGAAAATATAAAGTATTCTTCAATATGGTCACAAGTGGAACGAAGCCGTGCCGAACAAAAAAAAGAGCTCACTTTCGCTTTCCTTTGTGCAGGTGATATCTTTAAGCCTGTAACTATATAAAACTATTAGGGTTTTGCGGACAACCGATGGAACAGTCGATAAAATTCATAATGCATTAGTTGTAAAAGCTGAGTAAAAATGGGATTGACCACAAAGGTTGCATGACCCCAAACAGTGAAAGACAAGAAGAGCTCCCTTGTTTCAGTCGTTTCTTTCGTCTCTCGATATATTTTATGTGACGTTCTTGTGTTCATTCAACTCCGTTTTTTTTATCGTGTGCTCAAGTTGATCAGTTTACCGGACCGCCAGAGAGAGAGAGAGAGAGAGAGAGAGAGAGAGAGAGAGAGAG
>JAQFZW010004445.1:0-10265 GCA_034687055.1 Heteromurus nitidus
TTAAACATGTTATGTTATTGCCGTATAGCATAAATAGTATAGTTGGCTCCAAAATCTGATGATCTTGATAAATGTTTACCTAAATGCAAAATGCAACCAAAATCATATTTACATTATGTTTAGGTATGGTGACAGGATGGCCTCACAATTTTGTCTGAATTTAAATACAAAAGTTACAAGAAAGTCCTCCTCTTAATTTACCTGAAAAAATGTTGTGAGGAGACAAAGATCGTTAGTCTTTGCTAGTTTTTCAATGCATAATATCTACTACGATATGAATATCGAAATTGTAACTTTTTACAATGTCTTTTCCTCCATTTTTTATCCACCTGAGAAAGAACAAGTTATAATTACTAATTATACAAGACCAGAGTTAAACAAAAATTTATCATGGTCTTCACGAAACAAGATATAAATTATATATTTAAAACAGAGTATTTTCCATGCTCGAAGAAAATTCGCAACTGAAAAAAATGAAACGAATAAAGAATAACTAAGTTCCCGAAGAGGCATCAATTGTAAAACGAGACAAAGTCATAAAGTTAATTGTTATTTTCATTCTCTAAAAAAATACTTTTTTCTCGTTGCGAGCCTTGCAGCAAAGTCGTTGAAATCCCTTCGTATGCCCTCTACCTTCCGTTGATGGAGATTTATATCTAAAATTTGGCGGCCATTTCAAAACTTCAACTCTCTCCTATGGTTCAGCACCGTTGCTGCTTCTGCTACTTACATTCAACATTTACATTCTTCTGCTCTCGGCCAAATCAGATATCCAAGATTGGAAAAGGGTGCACGTATCAAGTAAGTAAGTGCAGGCTGCGAGGTAAAATACAGGGGAAATATCCTGACTCAGTCTTCTACAGCCACTTTCTATGAAATATGTGGATACTGCGCTGCGATCTTTCCTCACTGAATTTCACGCGAGTGTATTGTTGGGATTGGGAATATTCTTGCGAGCAGACAGACTGCAGAAAAGTATTTAGGCGAGTATCATTGAGAGAAGGCAAGGTAGAGAGCAAGTCCGTCAACACAATTCACACACTGACAAAAATATATATAAAATTGTAGATTTCGATGCAGTCGGCAGTATACGTGTTCGCGTATGTATAACCCTTTGAGTATGAGGGTTACGCTTTACGCAGTTAGCATTCGAAGGAAGGTAGGAATGGTGAAAATTTTACAAATACAATTTATCCAACAAGTATTAAAAAAGAAAAGAGAAAATACATGGGAAGGAGCATAGGCATAGACTGATGAGGAGAGATACAGAAACTTAGAGAAACACACACGAAGAATGAAGGACGAGACGACCATCGTATTATATAGATTCCTAATATACCTTTTTTGCAGTTGGTTGACATTTTACGTGCAAAAAAAGTTAACTCTGTTGTGACCAGTTGCATCTAAGTTTCGAAAATTAAATGTAGTTGTACCAATTATAAACATATTCACAGAGGTCGGAGGTCAGTCGATGAGTTGAGGGATGAGAAGACATGGTTCCGTAGACATATTCCTCCTTTGCTCCGGTTTTTTAAACTTGAAACTCGTTAAAATTGCAAGGAGAGAGCATCAGTATTTAGGGCTTTAAGTTAAATGTTCAACTCGAGCCGGAGAAATTAAAGGGAAGGGGTGTGCGTCCACTTCTCACTTCTAAAATCATCCGAATCAATTTCTTTAATTAAACTAGAAAAAGATTTCCGAACTGAACGAATGCGGTAGGAGGGAACGGGTGGACGGGAAGCCGAGCGGTTGTGGTGGTGTCGTGGTGGTCACCCCGTCACCAGCCAGTATGCTTCTCGCACTGCTTACTGAAAAGTAAGCACCTTTCAACAACAACAAAATTTGTTACAACTCTGGCCACCACCAACTGCATGAGGGATTCTCTTGTCGGTTTAGAATCGTAAGTTAACGATGGAAAAATTGGAGAAAAAAATGTAGTTTAGTTAACTCAAGGCTTGCTTACGCGTGGAAGGTTGGATGCGGTTATTCATATTCGAATTATAGAGTTGTTGATTGTTGACTGTGTTTAGCACTTTTGGAAATTTGAAATTGTTTGCTGCCTTATTGTAGTCGCAGGAAATCTGGTTAAGAAAAAAAATCCATTCGGAAAAACAATTTTCGGGAAAGAAATGGATGGTTTTCGTGGTCCAGCCTTCGGAAAAATTGGGTTTTATCATTCTGCGATTTCAAGTAGTCAAATAATCATTTATTGTTTATTGTCCGTATTCATCTCGGTCAATTTAAGATAAACGTGAAGATAAGAAACAGGCTATACTAGATGCACTCGAGAATATCAGTTAAATATTATTATCAGAGCTGGAAGGTGTAGTCGGCGTGGTTTTAATGTTTAAGAAAAAGAAACGGCTGAAGGGAGATAAACTTCGGAAATTTGCAAATTCACTCTTCAATCCGCATTTAGAATGAGAGTTAATAGCAGATGGCCGAAAAATAATCAATTCATATTCCAGTATTAATCGTGAGATCCGACAATTAATCAAGTTCGTTGTTAATTCGCGTAAGTTGTAAGTTAACCAACCGGTGTAATGTAAAATCTGTAATGTAATGTGTCAGGTGCAAGTAACTCGCGCATGGATAGAAACACTAAACTAGCGTTGGAAAAGGTGAGTTTTGTCTATTTAAAATTTTTATTTTTTTATTTAAAGGACCTTAAGATGTATTTATTAAAAATACAATGGTATTTCGAAGCTAGTGACTAGTATCTTTTTTCAAAACTGGATTTAATATGTAGTTTGGCAGGTTCAAGTTTACGGCTAAAAATATCCTAGTTTTTGATTTTTAAAAGTCGTGGAAAGATTTTTAAAATTATTATTGATAGCATCAATTATTATTTCCACCTTCATTTATTTATATTTTAAACTGTTTTGACGTGAGTTGACAATCAATGGAATCATACGTTTCGGTATTACGCTGCCGTCAACCAGAAAAGTCCGAAATTTGAAAAAGCAAAAATGTTTTGAAAGCGAACCACAGCTCAGCTGTATTTCCAAAAGTTAGTTGGTTATTATTTGACAGCTAATTGAATCTGCCCGTTATTAGTTTGAATGTAATTGAGATTGTGCCAAACTATTTAAATAGTTCGAATATTTCATTTATTTATTTTCAATTTTGCACCGCCCAAGACTTTTGTGATCAGCTATTTTTGAATATCGTCAAGCAAGTCAATCCTATCGGGTCAAATAAACATTGAAGCAAGGATAAATTAATGCGCAGTAAAAGTAATAGGTTGTAGGTGAATAGGCATCTTTAATCTGATTGAAAGGACATTTTAGTTTTCAAGCAAATTTTGTAAGTAGGAAAACATGGATTAAAAATAATTCCTCCATCGGGACGGAGGAAGAAAGCGTTTTCCGTTTGACTTTGATAAAAATTAATTAATTGACGTTGAACTTGCAGGCTAGTTGAGTCGAGACATTGAAGGCGGTGTGATGTCGTCGCAAGCATCTTCATCGGTAGTCCTCCCTCCCGTCCTGACCGATGATGGGAGTAGTGGCGGCAGTGACACTTCCAACAGGTCCGATCCCGACCGATGGTACTTCGCGAAGGAAAAGCTGGAAAGTACGCCTAGTCGGAGGAGTGGGGTTGATCCGGATAAGGAACTGACCTATCGTCAGCAGTCAGCAAACTTCATTCAGGATATCGGACAGCGCCTTCAAGTGTAAGTTCAATTACTAATTCAAGAACATTAGCTGCATTTTAATTATTACGAATAGTTATATTCTACATTCATAAACTGGAGGCCTCAAGTGCGAATATGATTTGGTGTATTCAAATGAATAATATTGTTTATTAATGTAATTCAACAGGAACCAACTTTGTATCAACACTGCGATAGTGTACATGCACCGGTTCTATATGTTCCACTCGTTCACGCAGTTTCACCGCAACGCTGTGTCTGCAGCTTCAATATTTCTCGCTGCGAAAGTTGAGGAACAGCCGAGGAAGCTGGAGCATGTCATCAAGGTGGCTCACTATTGTCTTCACCGCGACCACCATCCGCAGATTGACACAAAATCAGAGGTAGAATTGACAATTCTCTTGGAGAAAGGTTTAAGGTTCTTTTGGTGATGTGTATAATGTTACACCTTTTAGCAATACTTGGAACAGTCCGCCGAGCTGGTGATGAATGAGAACATTTTACTTCAAACGTTGGGTTTCGACGTGGCCATAGACCATCCTCACACCCATGTCGTCAAATGCTGCCAATTAGTGAGGGCAAGCAAGGACCTGGCGCAGACCTCGTACTTCATGGCGACAAACAGCTTACACTTGACCACAATGAGTTTACAATATAAACCAACAGTAGTGGCTTGTGTATGTATTCATCTAGCTTGTAAGTGGTCTAGTTGGGAAATCCCGAGGTCTAAGGAAGGCAAGGACTGGTTCTGGTATGTTGATGACACCGTCACTACCGAACTGCTGGAGAAGTTGACGACTGATTTCCTCCAGATATTTAACAAGTCACCGTCTCGTCTGAAGAAGAAAATTATCAGCCTTAGTGCGGCGACTTCTTCGTCACTCTCTCTAACAAGCATGCCGTATCACGGCTTCGATTCCAGTCCAGGCCAGCATCATGGACCTCGGTCAAGGTCGCCGTCTCCGAAAAGACCAGGAAGTCAGAAGCCAAGTAGTTCTCAGCCAGGAGTTCCTGGAAAGCCAAAGCCTCACGGAATGCCAATGCCACACCATCAAATCAAGCTTCCTTCAGGACATTACTCGTCTGGATCGTCTGGGAGTAGTGGCAACAAGCATTCGTCACACCCACCTCATGCTCATCCCCCGAGTCACCCTTCTTCAGGGAAGCCTCCGCACCCTGGCATACCGCCCGGCAACTTGAAGGATCCTCACCATCCGCATCATGCGCAGGCGAATAAGAATCCGTTCCCAGCGCACGGGCACGGACCTCACGGAGCTCATGGTCAGTATCCTCATGGCAGTCGGCCGGGCATGCCTCCTTCGGGCAGCAGTCAAGCACATCATGGTCATGGCATACATTCCAAGCCTCCCGTTCCGGGTTCTACGTCGTCTTCGTCACATCCATACTCGACATCCTCCTCGTCGTCTATGAAAAACATTCAGGCGCATCCGTCCAAACCACCACATATGCCACCGACTGGATCATCGAAAATGCCACCGAACCAGGTTCCTGGAGCCGTCAAGAATCAAAATCAACCAATGTATCACTCATCGCAGGCTCACATGAAAAAACCGTACACGAATGAGGTACAGTTTAACTATTTAACTTAACTTATAACTATCTATTTATTTAAAAAAAATAGATTGTAGTTTTAGATCGTAGTTCATTACATTCAAAGAGATACTTTTTGGTTTTCAGACTCGTCCTGAATTTGGAATGTCCAAGCGGGAAGGTCCCCCCACCAGCGGCATGCATCACGCACAGAACCATGCTAGACCTCACGACAAACTGGGGGTTGGAGAAAACAGGCATCACACAAGCTCATCTGGAATGCCTTCTTCAGGGGACGCCCGCAGCGGACCACACCACAACATGCCGTACATGGGTCAAGAAATGGAAAGGCCAGGTGGAAGTTCCTCTGGGCAGAAGATGCCATACATGGACAACCGATCAGGAGACGGGACTGAAATGAGCAGACATCGCAACATGCCACCCGAATCCAAACGGCCCAATGTACAAGCCTCATCTACGGCGACTAATGGGAGCAAGAGCGAGAGTGTGTTAGGTATGCAGTCAATATTTATATTTATCTTAACTCGAATGAGACGAAATGAAATGAATGAACGTATCTGAAATATTCAACTTTCTGTAAATTCAGGCGCATCAGGTGGATCTGGAGCTGGCGAATCGCATGTGCCTTCCAAAAGTGTATTCAGACCTCCGGGAGGTAGCGCATTTAGGGACAGCAGTCAGGATGTGGGTGCTAAGTACCATGCGGACGGCTTCGGTGGTGAATTTGGTTCGGGATTCAGTAGCAATTCTAATATTTTGTCAATAGAAGACCGCCGGAAGCGACGTCACGACGCTCTCACAATGGGAAATGCAGGGACAGGATCTGGACCATCGAGCAACAAGCGAGCTAGATCTGATGCTTATTCGTTGCCAGCTTCATCTCTGTTAACAAATTCGCTATTTTCGCCTGAAGAGCTCTCCGAATCATCAAAGAGATTGTCTACTCAGACCAGTCAGTTTTCTCCGTCAGCCGTTGAGGGAACAGGTGCTCACAAATCTGAAAAGTCGCTGACAGCTGGAATAGGATTTGGTGGAGCAACAGAGGCTGACCTGTTTGGAACAAGTGACATCAAGTCTGAAATGCGACGAATCAACCCTTCAGAATTCCAGGCTCCAGACTTACTTCAGCCAATCAACGATTCAGCTGTGATTAAAACGGAATCCTTGTCAACGACAAGTGGGAAAGCGCCAAGAGCTGCATCACTGTTCAGCCCCGAATTTACGCAGTCTAATTCAGCAACCATCAAACTTTCTCCGTCGACAGATATTCACAAACGAGATGTGTTTGGTGTTGGGAAACATGAGAATGCTGAATCCGCTTCAATCAGTCAGCAAGGTTCATCTATATTTTCAGAGGGAGGTAGTCATGTTAGCTTTACTGGCAGGCTCAGTAGCTCACCAAAGCGGGACGATGGGAACGAGGATAGCTCTCACAGCAGTAAAAAGGCGAAGAAGAAGAAGAAAGAGCACAAGCACAAACACAGGGAAGAGAAGAAACACAAGAAGGACAAGCACCGAGAGAAAAAAGAGCATCGTTCGAAAGAGAAACACAGCAGTGCCCCTCTTGAAGTTAGTAATGATGTCGCAAGCCACAAAATCAAAATCAAACTCGGCCGAGATGATACAAAAAGCACAACCGTGCAGCCATCATCGCGTCACTCTTCCAGTAAATCGACCAACTCGACAAGTTCATCAGCGTCTGTCACTCCCGGATTGACGGGTTTGAAGGTAAAAATCTCGAGTAAAGGAAGGGTGAGTTCGGTGGACGATGACGTGAAGCAAGATAAGATGAAGCTGGATCCATCACCTACTCCCTGCTGTCCCGGATTTGGTCCTTGTCTCACTTGCAATCGTGATTCGTCAGAGTACAGCTACTTCTCCCCTCCGCCCCTTACGCTGAAAATCGCAAAGAACAAGGAAACAACTTCGAAATCATCCAAGGACACCAGGGATTCCAAAAAGTCGAAGGACAAGTCATCGAAAACGAGTAGCAGCACATCATCTGCGTATCATCCTATGTCGGCTGGTTTAGTGGGAAGTCGGCCGCCTTCTTCGAGTAATCACTTTGTTCACAAGAATGGTGTGGAGAAGCCGTCGAAGAAGAAGGACAAGTCCGCACCCCTTTCGTAATGCACGAAGAAAACTTAATGTTTAAATTTAGAATTTTCAATCCAGTAAGGAATCTTCAAATTAAATTTCAGAGTTGTTATATGGGTCCTGGCATGCATGTCCAATGTCAGGGAAGTGTAGCAAACCTTTGAGTATAGAGACTGTTTTAGCTGTAAGGCAATACTTCAGGTATTTTATCTGTTAAGTGTGATGCAGAGACATTTTTCTAAATGAATCAAATATAATGTATCGCTTCCGTTTTTTACAAATATAATCAAGAAAAATACCAAAATGGCGGTTTGTCATTGTCTGTAAATCATTGACGTGCTTCAGTATATAAGCACTCATACATAATTAATGTTATTGTAACTCGGTGTATTGTGTAAAACAGTCACGCTGGTTATCACTTTTTATATTTCGCCCTTGAAAATAACAGATTTTTTGCAACGAATAATGATGTAAGATAGGAACACGTCGAACATTTACTGTTATTAGTGTGGCATTTAGTGTATTTTACCCAGAAAGAATTCGAATCCAAGGAGTTTAGTGTGAGTACAAGTACGCTAATATGTTCAGAGTCGACTCGTATTTCGATATTCAAAAGCGCTTTTCTACCACAACTTCGTTTTTCTACTCTTAATGACCACGCCAGCTGGATTTTGAATGTGGCAAGTTTTCGGGTGCAGTGCTGAGGGACGCTTTCTTCCTCCAAAGAATACATTTATATGCGAGCTGCTTCCAAAAAAATGAATCACAATCCACAAATATAAAAGTGACAAAAAATCAAACCGTTTTTCAACAAATATTTATTATTCGTGCACATAGGCCCGAATCATGAAAATGTTTGATCCGAGTTTAAGCTAATCCTGTAACGTATTTTAAATGAACAGTTTTCTGCTTAAGCCGAGATTAAAAGTTTATATTGATTCGACCCATACTGTACTGTACACGACCTATTTAAGTCTATTTACTTGGTCGTCCGTTCTAGTTGTATTTGTCGTGATTTATTTTCTAAAATCTTACAGCTAAACTTTCGACTTGATTACATGTTCGGATTCAAGTGGCCTCGTTCTTTCGTTCGGAAACTGAGTTTGTGTGAACTCTTTGCTATAGTGACGAGGGACTTGACTTGTCTAACACCAAAGATGGACTTGATTCAACTAAAGCCTGCGCTCTAACTGTTGCACAAGTGTTCCCCTTCGTGAAATGACAAAAAAAGCAGTTTTAGAAACAAAGTTTTATATATCCAAGCCTTGCGTAAAAAGTGGAGTGCAAATGTTAGGAAGTAACAAGTCCGGTCCGGAGTCTATATGTTCTTCACTTCCGCACGAACTTTGTAAAACTTTAACAGAATGGGTGTGGTTGGTGCACACAAACAACTACTAACTTAATACAAGGAGCAGAGAAGTTGACAAAGTGGATCTGCACGTATATTCAGCTATGCAAAATACGATAGAAAATGTACTGCTTAAGCCTCTAAAGGAGCGGCACTCAATTAACTAGTAAACGTAAATACAATATCGAATTCTTTGATTTTGTATTTCAAGGATTCACATCTTAACTTCCACGGCTAAACGTCGTTTGAGCGGTTGACTTTTTTTGTTTATTCGTTGTTTTCTTTTGATGACGGTGTGAGCTTGACAATTAAAGGTTGACTGCATTAAAAAGATATAAGGAAAAGTCTAGTTTGTAAGTAGAGAGTAATTAGAGAGAGAGAGAGAGAGAGAAAAAAAGCTACGAATTTTCTACGATATATACGCGACGACCCCATATATATATTGATATATATTTTTGTGATAAAAAAGGAGAGAATTTCCCTGGACTCAGATTTTGAGTCTAGAGTCTCTCCAGAGCAGACAAGGGAGCGATGAATATGTAGGTTAGTTTGAAGTAGAAGACAGATTGAGGAGGAGAAAACACGAAACCATCAACATTTAAACATAAATATATATTATTATATTATATCATGTAGCTAGATAGAAACCGAATTACTGGAAAAAAAGTTTAAGGATCATTTCTGTTTTTGTAGGATGTGTAGGGAAGATACAGAATTTTATTATCGAGACACTGAAATATTAAATCAACACAGGATATTACATGTTTGTTATTATGGATTAAAAGGGGGTGAGTTATACGCGTGAAGATTGAAGGATGATGTTATTTAATTATCAATTATCGTATAAATGATAATGTTACAAGTAATCTTGATTTTAATGATTGGGAAAAAATCGACATATAAAGAAACAATAATGACGGAAATAAAGAAATGAGGACGAAAACTGAAATTTTTGGGCTTCTCAAATGTGTAATGTGATTGTGAGCAATGTCAGAACTCATAAAATATATCTGTTTTCATTGAATGCATGAACGTAAAAAAAATTGGGAATCTAGTTTATCCCATTTTGACAAACATTAACAAATCCATGAAAATCCTGGACACTTTGTTTACTTCTGTAGCATTGTTCAGGGGCATTAATCTGCCGCAGCGAAGTTAACAAAAATGACGTTGGGTGGCGGTATAACTGAGCCGGCAAGCTGAGCTTCGAAAGAAAACTTTGTTCCTTTTGCTCTTGTTCGAAGATGAGAATTATGAATGAGAGTGCTGGCCCAATACTTAGGGTCGGATTAAGCCAATTTGTGGCTGGAAGTTAGAAATTAGCGCGACGCCTATACATTTTGCGTCAACATTTAAAAATTCGATATTCCATTTCGATGTTGGCGAGGTTAGACTTATTTTTGTAAACTAAACGAGATATGCTTGTTGCGCAAATGTATTGTCAGTGATCACTATGTTACTCATAATCGATCATATCAAATGCAATTTTATTTGCTGCACCACTGCTCAAACCAATAACCAAAAATATTCAAATCGTTTACCAGAAGCTTTGACTAATATCATCATGCCATCAATGCTGGGCAAAGCAGAAGC
>JAQFZW010004446.1:0-10261 GCA_034687055.1 Heteromurus nitidus
GGCCGTTTATATTATTTAGGTGGGTGGGTGGGTAAAAAATGGCCAAAAAAGTGATTACGTAATATGTATATGTTCCCATACTTGTCATAAAACCCTAAAGCAAAAAACATTATGATGCGGTTTCAACGTGAA
Organism: Heteromurus nitidus; assembly: GCA_034687055.1. NCBI lineage: Eukaryota > Metazoa > Arthropoda > Collembola > Entomobryomorpha > Entomobryidae > Heteromurus > Heteromurus nitidus. The sequence continues at coordinate 133 of JAQFZW010004446.1, forward strand.
TATTTTATGATAACATTTCTAATTGGTTTGGTTGATTTCACTGTCGTTGGTTCTCATTTCGGTCATAATGGAAATGCGGTATTATGCCGTACAATGCTCTGGGTGCAGGCAATATACGCATTGTTATAAAATATAGGAAAAATGACATGACTGGAGGGAGTGGTGTGGTGAAAGCTGCATTGAGTACTACATATTTTCATAAGCGTTGTCATTTATAGTTACATTTTGACGCCTCCACGGCCTCCACATTTCCACAATGTTTCATTTTGTCTTTACATAGATGCTCGGACAGTGGAAACTCCGGTTTCATCGAAAACATCCGCAGAACTAGTGTCTGCGGTTGTTGAAACTCACGAGCGACCCCCTTGTTCTGATGAGCCGAGTACCATAGACTCGGCAGAAGTTGTTAGATTTTTAAAAGAGGTGAGATATCATACCACTTAAGTATGCTTATGTAAATAGCGTTGAATGAGTGTACTGTATTAGTTTTATTTTGCGATTTAATTAATTTTCAGGTGAACGAAATAGAAGATTCAATGACGCTCAATTTGAAGTCACTGAAGCAACAGACAGTCATCGTCGGAGATGTGGAACACGTCAGGAGTGTCCTGGAAAAACAAAGAGTAAGTGGACAAAAGTTTTTTGTAGTTTATTTAAATAGCTTTCTTGCTTGCTTAATTAAATTCAAGGACACCTATAACATTCACATCATCCGCAATTATATTGCAGGCATATATTTTGTTTCAGCGGCACTATGCATGCAGTATATTTAAGTATATTTAGTATTAGTATTAAGTATATTTAGCATGAGGAATATTGTACAGGGAGAGTGTTCAATAATTCATCGAACACAAATACATTATGATACTTGAAACTGATATTTTCATTGCTCTTGAACTTTATACGTATTAAAAAATCTATCGCCCAATAAAGTATGATCCAATGGCAGTACCTCGGAAGAATTCCTGAGTCAAGCACATTATTTGGTTGGATAAACTTTGATTAGTTGGATTTGCCAACATACCATCAAACATCTCGTGTACATGACCAATCCAAATGAACCAACCATTGGAGTGTATGAAAGTTTTTGTCTGCCTGAAAGAATGAGGTTGAATGTATTTTTGTAGACCATATCACAAAAGAACCAACTAAGTTATTAATTCAGATCTCTGACACTGACACGAAATACTCTTGCACCGTTCGTAGAGTGCTCCGAGTAAAGGCTAAATGATGATCTTTCGAATATATTGCTGTAAAACACGAATGTATAGTGGAAACGTGTGCCTTCATGTAATGTTAGTATCATTTTCAGGCTTTATGTACCGTAAATAAGTGTACACACACTTTCCCTTGACTCTGGCGTTACTGGTTTTCAGGATTAGAGCCTGTGTGCATTATCTGACAGATAGAAAGTCAATTTATTCTCAGTAGGAAGCTATATGAGAGCATTAAATGGCACAAGGAAGTAAGCACAAAGGTAGGATTCCGGTTCTTTTGGCATTATCCAAAAAAAATTCTTGTGTACTTTTGTATGGATGAAAGTTTGTGAAGTGGATGCTTACTTGGAACTTGGAATGGCAGTGGTGCGAGGGAGGTGAATGCCCAACCAGCTTCAACAAGAAGCAGATAATATGGCGAGTACGAAAACATGGTAAAGTAGTATCAAAAACATTCCCTGATCTCGGCTATTCTTCTACTCTTCTCTGAGCCAGTTCCACACACTCTTTGCAGAGACGGAGAGATCACTTGTGATCATGGGAAATTTAACAGTAGCACTCATGCACACGTAAGTTTGCTTACTTGTGAGAGGTCGACTTGCAATGCGATGGTGCTTTACAAGAAGTAAAAAGTTAGGCAAGCGGAGTCGAGAGAGGAAAAGAAAGACGAATTGTTATGTAGTGGATGTACGATAAGTTGTTGTTTAGATTGAATAGACTTTTGCTGATCATATTCAGTGAAGCAATAAATGGGTATAAAATGGACTCACGAGATTGTAGGGATATTGATTCGCCGAATTGGATAAAGAACCTGTAACACTGTGTTCAATAATGGTTTTGATCAATTCAAAAATTCTTTATCGCTAATACATTCCAAAAAATGGAGGAAAGTACATTTGGTACTTGCTGAACCGAGCAGGCTAAACAAATGACTTGACGCAAAGCACACTTCATTTTTAAAATACACTCGACCTTTGTGCAACTTTCTGGAGTTTCCTAATTTTTTGTCTCATCTGCCGCGACGGTTCGGCGAGGCGTCACTTCTTCAATAGGAGGGTGTCCTAGATTGTAGACAGTATCCACGGATTGTTAAACTTAAATGCTACAAGATGTCGATAAATTAAGGCAACTTGTTTTACGTTCAAAATTCAGGGAAATACGGTGACAATAAATTTAATTTCTGTTTCTCACGTTAACTGCAGGTTTAGTAGAGTGTACACGAGCATACTTAACCAATCATCGTAAGACTCAGTTATTGCAATCCATCTATTTCAGTTATCGCGAAAGTTAGATGAAGTAGTCGAAGTTTGTAAGCATTCTTGGAAAACTCGGAAAGAGAAAGGCAATGAATCTTACAAAAATCATGCCAATATACCTACCTACACAGGCAACAGCTACGACTGAAACTGGATTGAGATTGAAAGCTTGTAATTCAGGTATACGTTTGTAGTTAGTGTATGGATAAAAGTTAAGAGACTGTAGAGGTGAAAGCTGTGGGCTTCCTCATAAAGATTTCTTGTGAAGGGAGCAGGGAACTATTGTGTGAATCGTGGATCGATGATGATTTCATTTACTCACCTGTCGTGTTTGTATTGAAAACTTGAAAAGTTATTGAAGAAGGTATCATTTATCAGCCGTTTCTAATCAAAATGTTTACGTGCGTGCGGTATATATATGTGTGTAAGAATGTAAGTATGTATATACGTATTCACACTATGAAGAAAGCTGGAGTGGGCCTAAGAGTAAATGTGGATTCTTTAACGTTGAATGAGTGAATGACTAATATGATCGTAAGATACATTCCTCGCATAGAAGACAGTTTTAGGATTTCTCCTGCCTTACGGAACTTTGGATTCAAAGAGTATGTACATTTACTTTCTCTTTGACCTACGTATTCGAATACCGTGATTCGTGTATTTTAATTAGATAAAATTGTGAATGTTTCCCAAACATAGATTAGTTAAACTTTTATTCTAAAACAACGTATAACGAGAATAACGAGTCTAAATGAAGTACAAATTACGCGCAGATTGAAAAATCGTGCTTATTTCCTTAGTTCGACGTTATGACATCGCACCCGGCATTCGAATACGATAAATTAGAGCTACTGCTGAAAGGTTGAAAATCTTAAAACAGTGTAGATTACGTAGGGAGACAGTCTAGAAGACCAAGCCAGACATGTGTTTATCATGCCTAGTTAGCAACAAAACTGCGAATCAGGGGTATAATGCATGTACAAATAAAGTATTCATACATATAAGAACTTGATATGATTTGCAACCAGAGTTTATTACGAAAAAGCTTTGCGTTACATCTAGATGCTAAAATCAATACCGAAAGTGTGAGACTGTTGAGCGGGTAATGTTACTACACACCGCTTGCCAGTGTTTTTAGCGAAGCAATGGTACATAAACTCCTATAAAACATTGGAACCGTTTCGTTTCACAGGGAAGCAAAAGTATAGTGTAAAGTGTGCTCTTTTATGTATGTATGCAAGCTGAACTTGGTATAACAGGATCTTATCAGTTGAACCTCAGCATGTCCTCTCACCATCAACTGCGCTACCGTGTGTATAATGCCAGTCGTATCTTAACTATCATGTCATTCTAATTTACTATTTCGGCTCTGCCCAAAGTCATAAAACGGACTGCAACCAGAGGATTTTATGTTTCTTACCGAGCTTTTTTTACGTGAGCATATTCTCACTTCTGAAAAAAGCAAGAAAAGTCGGAATCGAGTGTGTGGTTCGTGTGAATGTGGCAAGAGAAAGCATAGGCTGAGTCTGTCAGAGAAACTTAGCTTTGGGGTGGTTCTTGACATTTTCTCATTGCCATTACGAGGTCTTCTTTTGCTCTGTTGAAAACTTTGTAATTTCGTGTGTTATGGCACTGCCCTGGCTTGTGATTTATGGCTAGAGGATTTTGTTACAATGGAGAAACAATTTGAGCCATGTGATACACTTTCACCAGCCCCTCTACAAGTGAATGGATGGCGGAAGGAGTAGAGATGTTAAGAAACTTTTCCTTCCGTGAATGACATTGTGTGAATTGAGGCTCACAGTTTGCAGTATATTATACACTAGAATGTATAAGTATACCGTAACAATACGAACATAATATGGTGCCTGTTAACCCTGCGAAACGTATACGAGGGCCGCTGCCTTCTTCATTCACGAAAGAAGTTGCAGTACCTAGTGTACCTACTATATGCATAAGTCAAGCGCTTCCCTCCTGATAATAATCAGTTTCTTCGTGTATATCATATCCGGTGTTATTGTACATTATACGGGAGGGGTATGCGATTCAACGCGAAAAGACTGAAACCCCCTCCGTCGGACAAAAAATGTTCCAAATCACGTTTCACTCATTTTTATGAGGATGGTCATTCTGCAGGGATTTATGGAATAAAGTATGTAATATCTATGCATGAGATGTAGGAATTTAACTCTACCCTTTGTGGCTTCATAAAGTAATCATTCTGACGAATCAAGCGTGCTTTATTATGGACATTAACTTTACTTATCATCAAAGCCACGCCACTGCTGTTCTGTGTATTGGGCATTACTCAAATACCCTTGTTCCTGTAGTGGGTTTGTGTTGCGAGAACATGATCGCAAAAACGTGAATAGCAGCACAAGCATCCACTTATTTTCAAAGTGATTCGAACCACAACGTATGTATCTACTGTGTAGTGCGGGACGGTCCAGCTAACGCATCTTTTTGCGATCCTAATTAAAACTAAGATTGTTTCCCTGTCACAATGCTTTATAATAATTGAATGTTTAAACTGAATTGTGCAGGTATTACATTACGACTGACAATATACATGCATATACACTTTATGTACATACGCCCATACATTGTGCATATTTATGTCGTATTCATAATGTTTATTGAATGGTGAAGCAAAGCTTATAGAGGAACTAACCTTAAACGAGATTTGTGTTGCAGTATGAATTTGTGAGTACAAATATGAAACCCTAAAAAATCGTCATTGACAGTATCCGTTTACTCCTTCAAGTTCAGAGTTAGCGTTTCATGTCACGAGGTAAAGTTTTGATGTTGACGACTTTGATATTCTTGCTTTTAACCATTGTGCATTATCCCCATTAATATTTAACATCATTGTTGGCCGCTGGTTTTACTTCAAACACCTTGCGTTAATAAATGTTTTGTAAAATGGAAAATGGAGTTAATATCGACAGACAGAATTTTAAAGGGTTGTAGCCAAAGATCCTTTCTCTCTGGTTGTAGCTTTCAATGTATAACTTTGATTCTGACTTTCTGGCCAAAATTGTGAATGAGAATAAAATTGGATGGATATTATATGATGATAAAGGAGCGTTTACGTAGGCACAGTGGGCCACACAGTTTAGAAAGATTTTATACGTGTATGTATCTACCATTCGTTCTTAAGAAATAAGCACTAACAACGCTGACAGGGTATAACACTCTATTTACTCTAAAATCGGACCGAGAGTGGAGAAAGGAACTCACTTGGGGTTCCATTTTGTAAATAAAGTAACCTGAGAAATCAGTTCTTTAATAACTTTCCCTTTTGAGAATTTCCGAAATCGTAGATTATAAGGAAAGGGGCGATTGGCCAGTAAGATAAAAATGTATTATATAGCTCATATGTTATTTATGGGTGGCACGGGTTGTGCTTATTGCTGCAGAAAGGACGAAATGATCTACCCTAGTCACAAAGACTCAGATTTAGAGGAAACGAATATAGCATTTTGTGGCACTTGCTAAGCTGGGCTTGCTCGCATACTGAGGAAAATCAATCCAAATGTTATGTTTAAAAGTCAGTGAAAGCCCACCAAGCACCAACCCTTCTTACTCCACATCTTGGTACATTTCCCCCTTTCTGTACGAACTTATGATGAATGAATCTATATATGATACATCTGACTTTTGAGTAAAAAATACAGAAGACTACAGAGAGTACAGGTCCGTGACTACAACTACTTCATCAACCGGAATATTCCTTCAGCTTAGGGCAGTCCCTTCCTGTGTTCTATTGTCTTAAAGCAAATGACTTCCCTTCCAAACTCGCTGCTTCGACAAAAGGCAGCCACATGAAATTATTATACCTGAAGTGCCTACATGTTTGGCCTTTGGTACTATTAGTAGCTTATTATATGTTGTTTTGGTATATCATCAGACGATAAGTATATGTTGCTTTACTTTCGAAGGAGGCATACGTATCAAGCATTCTGAAGAGAACAAAGAGAAAGTAAAATTCTAGAAGAGATTTTTGCACCAAAGCGGGGCATGCGCCTCTTTGTTGAATAAAATAGTTACTGTCATGTTGTCCAGCATAAACACAATTAAATATTTATATTTATATATTAGCCATAATTTAATTTTTACTAGATATTTCAATAGAAATTGCTGATACCCTTGCTTCTATTATTTTTTATTTCTTGAGAAATTGTTGAATAAAATTAATCAAATACATCTTTGTCTTTTCAGACCGTCTTAAGAGAGCTGGAACTGAAGAAGCCGCAGCTTGATGAGTTGATGCAAACTGCAGAAAACCTCAAATCAGAGTCGAATCGACACAATCTTCATGGCAAAGGTAAGACCGGTGATCATTTTTGCATATTTATGAAACATGCGCTTTTAAACGTGTGATCATGTGCCGTACATAGAATTTAGAAACGCAGCCGACTATCCGTAAATTGCAAAAGTCCTCATTTCTGCCTTTCTCCAACTTTCACAAGTAATAAAGGAATAATGGAAGTGGAATGTTATTTCATTGCGAAGTTAAGTGTGTATGCTTCAGAGAATCAAGTGGAATCTTGTTTGTGGCATTCTTTCATTCAGAGAAAATGAAATTGTAGTACGCAAAGGATATCAGAATTCACTCATCTTGATTACACTAAAAATTCACCGGGTGGAATTGTTGAGTCATTGGAGCAGCAAAATCTCATTTTCTGTAGCGAGTGTATATTTCCCTGAATAACGACAGCGGAATCGGCATGAGATGGTTATTGTAAATTCTGATTTGTCGAGTCAAAGATCCATTAAGATGATTTCATTTCTTTTTATCGGAGGAAAACTTGCGGAGCAATTTGTTGTCAGAAAAAAGCGAAGTAAATGACCGAAAATTTTGGCTACTGAAGGATTTGAATGCAACCGATATTATGTGCACACATTTGTTCAACGTTAGGGAATTCGGCGAAGCATCACATCCGTCCAGTATCGTATCGTTTACGGCTCGTGGCGCTCTGATTTCTGAACACCGAAACATTCATTATTACCACATTGTTAACGTAGGTTCAGACCAGTTCATTGTCTGAATATTTTCAGCAAGGAGTTTCTTTCTGCACTCTTTGGAGCTGGGAGCAATCTGGCAAATGAAATTTCGAGTTCTCGTAATAACCATCTTGTGACAATAAAAATCTGTTGTACAACTGCTATACTCTTTTGCCATTTGCCAGGGTTTTATACAAGTGGCTGGTACACAGGTACATTTTAGAAAGGAAATGACTTTCCAGCAAGTATATGTAGCCGAGAAGTCAGACTAGACTACTACTTCGACAGGAATTACATTCGAAGGGAAATTTGAAAATTCAATGAAGTGTGGGGAAAACATCGTGGAAAAGATACATTTATGCAACACCTCCATATTTTATGCAGAACCATTACTGCTTACAGGGAAAGGGATGAATGTCTGTTCGTCTTGATAGATACGTAGGTTAGTTACGGTAAGATACCTTATCGGATTCTTGTTTACCCAAACCTGAGTACAATAGACTAAAGAAAACCTCACTCATACTTTCACACTTTCACTGCAGCCGTATACGTATGTAATGCAATTTCTTCAAGTTTAAACAATATTAAACCAGCAACTAGTGAAGCGTCAGTGCAGTGCGTTAGATAAATGATCACCCTATCATTTTGGGATTATCTTGTGGATATGTTTACAATATGTTTCATTATGGCTTACTAGAACTTTCTTTGGTAAACGCGTTTGTTTTATGTATTTCCCGAGAAGGATGCACCCTGTACGAACACATCTAACATCCATTTATCCATTCATGTGGTATATGTACATACAAATGCAACATATTTGTTTCTCCGGTATATTTGCCCTTTCAAAGTTAATTTTTCTGTGATATGCTTTGAGATAGTAGTGGTACCGCGGCTCAAGGCTTTTTTGGAAAGATATTTTCGCTGGGTTTAAGACTCTCATATACCATAACACACACCGCGTGATACTTTAGAAGGACAGGATAATAGTACTTCTGTTTTAGTGCTTGGTGGAAGGATCTCATCTCTTAAGTCTCACTCTTGCACGATGCTCCTATGAGATTTGCTTGCCCTATCCCAAAATCCTCGTATCTTTGAGTTCCTCTTGCCCTCATCTCATCCTCGTTGTGCTGCCATTCAACACAGAAAAACCATTTATCCACGCTAGCGAGTTCTAAACGTATATGAAATCCCTGTCCCGTACAATGCTCTGCCTAGTCTATCCATAGATCCTTTTTCATACTTCCAGAGGAAATGCCTTTCTCCGTTTTTCTTGCTGTCTCTCTGTTTTTCGTAGTATTGCTGTTGATGTTAATTCTGTAGGTTTTTGGGTAGAGCAGCCTTGGCTATTTTGTACACGAATCGGATAGGACGGCTTACTTCCTGGCAAGTAGTATTTACATGATGAGTATAACGATGTTGTGCATTGTGTTTCTGACGTACGTAACAAAGTATTTCTATTCACACATACTACGATTGAGATTCTCAATGTGGCTTTGTCTGGTTTGGTGGTTGATTGTTTCGATGTTATATAAGTAGTTCGGACTGCCGACGCCGACTATGGTGTGGTTTCGTAGACTAGAAAGTTTATGTGGCAAAGGAAATTAATTGAGGGCACATACACTTTGATCTTATGTGCATTCAAAAAGGTTTGAGGTGATGATAAGCGTAATCCTCGTCTCGCGTTCTTTAGTCATGATTCTGCTCTTCTTCTGTGTCAATACGGAGTGTATGTATTCACACACTTGTGTAGTTCATGTCCTCAAAGATCGCCCACAAAGCCAGCGTTCAACACAAAACGAATGAAGACATTATGGAAGTTGTGGGGATTGAAGTATTATGCTCGTTTGAGCCTGGTAAACTCGTAGAACATGAGCTTCCCTTTTCATCGAGTGGATTCAAGTGAATACCTTTACAATGTTGGAGTGTAATTTTCCTAATTATTTCCGTGATTTTCACTGTAGCAAGTGAAAGCACACAATTCTTGTCGTTCCATGATATTATTATCGTCCCCTCTTTCAGCTTCCCCTGAATGAGCTGTTTTCCAACTGTGTTGAAGGTTTCTAGCAGAATTAGTAATTGGTAGCTGTGCATGCATGTTGTTTGCCTTGTATTTTCGTATCCTTTCAGCACGTGCAATTTAAAAAATAACTAACAGCCCGGACAGCCAGGTGTATAGATTGATGGGATGCACATTTAGTAATATGCATATGCCATACGGAACAGCCGAAATAAAAAAATAAATTCTTTAAAAATTCACAGTAAGAGTAGGAGGACAATAAGGAACGAGTATACATATGAGAAGTACAATTATCCAAAATTCATGCCAAAGTTTACATCGGTATTTAGAGAAGGAAGAAGTTGGGGTACTCGCATTCATTACATATGCTTTTATTACAATGATGAGGTTTCTAATTATAGTAATTATATACAAATTCAACCTGGTTTAACATTCTGTAGTATATGTGCCGTCTTCTGAATGTGTTACATCATCTTTTATTCCTGATGAGCGGAGAGATGAAATATGATTGAATCACTGTCCTGATAAATATAGAGGTACGATGTCGGTTGGTGGTAGAGGTCGGAATTTTGAGTATTTTCAGATACCCGCCCGGTAAAAGCCCGGTCAATTTTTGTTTACCAAAAGCCCGC
>JAQFZW010004447.1:0-10261 GCA_034687055.1 Heteromurus nitidus
TCAGCTTCCTCTGCGCCTTCACAATATGCGTCCTCATGCTCCTTCCTGTTGTTCTTTGCAGAAAATAATAATAAAAATTGTCTGGAACTGGAACGGAAATAAAAAGATATTGATCTCGTTCCAGAAATAAAAATATTTTGAAGACAATTTTTTTTGCAAAAATTCATCAATAATGCATTCCTCCAGAGCAAAGGTACAAAAGTGAATAAAAATGCAGGTTTCACACATTTCCAGAGAAAGCGATCTTGAGCAACATCTTTGCCTACGACAGGGAACTCAATTTCCAATGCATCCTCATGTTTCTCACGATGCCCCATTTCCTTTGTGCGAGAATCGTTACTTTGCCGAAGAAAACAGAGGGAAGAGGGCTCCCTTGTTATTGTTCTGTCAACAGTCAACATCCACCAACTTTTCGTGTTGAAACAAGACAGTTGTTGTCGTTTTGTCTGTCAACAAGAGTTGTTAGATGTTGCATTGGCACAGGGAAGAGTTTACAGCGTGTCTCGATTTCGATTCGTTTTCGTTCGTTCGTTCGAGACAAATTTTAATTCGTTCGATTTTAGACTGGAATTACCGTCTTTGGTGTTTGTAGTAAAAAAAATGCCTGCACGGGTACCACAATCCAGGAGTTCGAAGCGTGGTTCGAAACCGCTTCCTCCACCTCCATCACCACTGGAACCGGAACCACCGAAGAGGGGATCGAAACGTTCCAGTAAGCGGATGATAGCTGAGAGTGAAGTCAGTGAAGATGTCTGTGATACATCGGAATCAGAGGAATCTAGCGAAGAGGAATTCGTAGCGGATGGATGTTCCCAACCAGGCCCTCCTCCGACTTCTGTTAGAGCTCGAGCGACACAGTTAAGTTTAAACCAGTCAAACTTAAAAAGAGGAGCAAGTGGAGGTGGTGAGGGTAGGGAGAGGAGTAGGAGTAATAGTGGGAGTGGAATAAGTGGCCGGGTCTTGAGTCAATCATTGCTCGTGCACGTTTCGGGCGAGTCCAGACCAAGTGGGCACACGAGTGCTACAACTGTATGTGAAAGCTCACAGGCGTCGCAGGAAGATTCGGAACCATTATCAGTGTTGGAGGACGAGGGGGGATTTTCGACCTGTGATAAGAATGATAAGGACTGGATGCAGTTTACTGAGTGGGTGAGGAGGTCTCCAGAGGATGTAAGTCTTTTTTGTGATCCCATACTTGGCTTGTTCACACTTCCAACTTCCCTAACACCTAAATGCCAACCAAGTAGATTACATTCAACATTCGATAATTCATCTATGTTTAATGACAATGTGTAATGGCTCGCTTAGCGAGGTATATCGTTATAAACTATGGACTTAGTACAGGATCTGAATAAAGTGGTTGCAATAATACATTCAACATTCGATAATTCATCTATGTTCAAAAGGCACATGTTCATCTTGCATCAGTCCTGGTTACTTCTGGAGTCAACTGTTCTGCTCATCTTGGAAAGCTAATTTACCGTTCTATGTCTGAAAAGGATGGCGGAGCCGAGACTGAGTTGTTCGAGAAATGGTGTTTAACGGTAATCTATAAAGAAGCTCTTTAGACATTTACACTCTTAAGTAAAAGTATGCCTTTTTTTAAAAAAAATAATTTCTCCTGATTTGCAGATAATTCGGTCCGTTTTGCATTTAACGATTCATAATGACAGCACGTCGAGCGGTGTCGTCGTCGATCTAGTAAATATGATGTTTACGGAGCTAAGACATTTTACAACGGACGTGCTTTATAGTACCGTAGGATCTTGCCTAGAGTATATGAAACAGGAAAGGGATTGTGCCCTTCCCCCAAGGTAGATACGCAAGGAGAAAATTTAATATTTATATCCGTATTCGATATAGTACTGGTCTTTTAATGTAATTGAATCTGAATCTCATTACGTGAATGTAATATTTCAAAGAATGACTTTTAATATTAATAATACTTTCCAGATGGATTGAAATATTTGGCAAAACCGTTGCAGTAATAATTGGACGGGGTGACATCAAACACGAGTCCGATATAATCGATGGGAAGTGTTATAAGCAGCACATTGTTAATGAGATTTGTAGACTAAAATGGTCAACTGAAAATACTGCGTCTTTAGTAATTGTCCTCCGGTAAACAGAAGACACTTTTACTGTTCATTAGCCTTTCGTTCTATCACATACATATTTGCTAATGTTCGTTTTTTTAATTGTAGGGAAATTCCAGGAATAGAAGATACCGAAATGAAGCTAATATTCCGACAGATTCGTTCGTGTATGACAAGTATTAAAGCGTCCGCATTCCCCCCGATTGTACACCAGTTAATTTTACTGGCTGGAAAATGTGCACAGGAATTGTTGTCCATATGCTCGGACTACTTCAAAAACGTTAATTTTTGTGACACAACATCTTTGGAAGTTAGACAGAAACGCAATGCTTTGGGAACCACAGTATACCACTTTTTGGAGGCTGCTCGACACGGTGATACAGTGATAAAGGCAATTATCAAGGTCCTGAAAGCGTCGTTCTTTGATTTTGGGGAAGCAATGAGCCCTTTCATGCTTTCCGTGGCATTGGGTCTGACAGCTTTTGATCATGCAAAGGCAGTGGTAAGAGTCGAGTGTTATACGAATACGAAACCTGAACTGACAAAAAATATTGTGGTGTAGTAAGTAAACTTAAACATACTAATAATAATTTGTAACTTGCGTTCTCCCTAGATCATTGATCCTCTCCGGAATTCCATTATGAAGTCCTTTCATTCGCTGCACTTAAGCACAATAAATCACTGGTACAGGCAGACGGTCGGAGAACCCAAAGATACCGTCACCGAGTGCTTCGAAGCTGTTATGGGAGCTAAGTAAGTCAATCAGAAGAACTAGTAAACTTGATATTTTAATCCGTACATTTAACCACAACAAGAATTTTCTTTTGTATTTAGGTCGTCAGATTTGGAGTTTATGTTCGACGGAATTCGAGAATTGGGGATTGGGCTTTTGAATGCAGATATGTATCAGAGCAAGTATCCAAACACGTTGGACAGGTGTCGAATATTAGGAAAATATTTAATTTCGTCCATCGTTAAATCTTGCTCAGATCAGCTTCCCTCAATCATGAAGCACCTATTGAAAGTTTCATCGAGGTCCAGTATTCACACTGGTGAGAAATCAAGTCGACAAGACCGTATTTATGTTTATGAATTTCATTCCATTTCTGAATTTTGAACCCCATTTCAGAGTGCCTGGCTAATTGTTTGGAGGTTAGAACAAGACAAATAATTCAACCTTTAGTTATTGGAAGAACATGTGAAATAATCCGCCATTTACCAATGATGGAGTCAGAGTCTGCTGCATTGTTAGTGAAGGCTCTTTCTAATGCATTTCATCTAAGCTACACACTGCTCGATCAGCTTATGCTTAACCTTAGGAAAACGATTTGGAAGTGAGTCCTGTACCACACAACCAGTAGTTGTCTCTGACAATATTTTATACCGCAAAAAACAGACAATGCATAATATTTTGCTGTACAGGTCGGTGGATGCACGTAAAACTGCTGCAAAGATAATGATAATCTTACTTTCGAATTCGCGAGTTGTGGGTGACATTCCATTCAGCCAATACAGTGAAAGCCAGCGTGGAAACGATTCACAAGCACAATCAAGCTTTGGCCAACTGCCGGATAACCAGCCACTATGCATAGAGATATTGACACTGACAAAACGTTGCTTTAGTCAGCAGTGTGAAATTAGGAAAGAACTGTATTTAGGTAAGCATGGTCATTCCGACATTAAGGGATTTTAATAAAGTAGAGAAAGTAGTGATTTTAATTTTACACGGCAGCGCCGCTAGTATCCTTTTCTAAATGAGTGGTTGCGTCTTTATGTCAAAAACATCTGAATACTTACAGGTTTTCATTCGGTGGTTAGGAAAAATCCCGGTTTGTGTGAATTAATTTGCAGCCAACTGTTCAATCACGGTAATCAATACTTAACCGAAGAATCGGGAGGTCCAACACTTCGCTTGACCAACGTTGTCGATTTATCTGGAAATAATACTCCAATCGGCCCAAATATAATTAAAGTGCATAATATGTCTTAATTCTCATTCAAAACGTACTCGCTTGAAGTTTGTAACATATGCACAATTAACGTTTCTATTGTGTATTTGTAGGAGGAGATAGGATTTCTCGTTCAGTGCTTGTGTTTTGTTGTCTGGAAAAGTCATAAAGCATTCAGTACGATTGATGACGGTCCGCCTTCTGCCGTTGACCAGCTAGAAAGCTTGATTAAGAAGTGGGTGACAGCTATTCTTGATGTAACGCAAGGTGACATTGAAGCGGTAAGCCCTGACTCCAGTCTCATTAAATAAATGACTGATTGAAATCTATCGTGTTGTATTTTTCAAGTTTGTTAAATTAATTCTCACATACTTACATTACGTATATAACACTTGTTTCAACTTGTTAATATGTATTATTACTCTAAAATAGGTTGCATCTCAAGTCGTTGGCGATGCAGGTGGTGCTAGACCATTAGAAACAGTGCGATACATTGAATCAGTTTTTATACTTCAAATTATGCAAGCCATTGAAGCGCTGATAGAATTTTTGAACATTGAGAATGGAGACGGGAACGATAGACCGACGAAGAAGCTTTTTGACAAATTCAAAGGGCTAGAGCCATTACTTAAGGTTTAATTTCATAATATTTTTCATTGCCTTAAATCGTAGATTCGGCTGAACATATATGTTTAGTCTTATTGCAATCAGTCAGATATGGCTACTTGTATTATTTACAGAGAGGAAAGGAAAAATCAGGAGCTAACAAAAAGGGAAAAGGGGACAAAACTAAACCCGGCGGTCATGATAAAAGCAAAGATAGCAGTCGTGATGATGCAAGTAGCGTTTTGGACACTGCTTCTGAGGCGTCCGAAAATCACGCAGCCGTAAAACTAAAAAAATTAGAAGGCCCAAAGCGAATAGTTTACATGCATATAGTTAATTTGGACAGTGTGGAAAATATGTTGCAGAAGCTATATCGGTATTAACTGCGTGCCTAATTGCCTAATCTTCATTAATGGATTGTGAATGTGAGGGAAGGCGTTCGTATTCGCAAAACATGTTGATATTTATCCACTAATTTTCTCATAGACCTGGCCAAGACAGAGGTGCGCTGAATTTGGTTCATGAAAATGTGGAGTTTGAAAACTTCTTGCTAAGCACCGTTAAACAGAAATTAGCCAGCTTCAAACGCAAAGAACCGTTACAGGAGAGGAATCGTCATCCCGATAAAATTGCTTCAAATTTTGCAGATGTCGCGGGGTATTTTTCTTGAATTTCGAACCCCCAAGTCAGTGTGGATGTGATATATTATACATTTTATCTTGTTCCTATTTTAGAGCAATTTGGATGGGAATACTAGTTAACCCTAGTACAGAGGGACAGGCGGCAGAATTGACTATGCTTCGACTAGAAGTTATCAGTGAAATAACTGCGTTTTTATGCTGTGGTCATTCGTCAGCCAGATTGGATTTAATCAAGAGCATCAGTAAGAACTAGGCACAACAACTTAATCACTTTTATCCTTAATTGTTAAAATGAAATGTGTCGTACTTTCTAATTCCAGGCGATGAATGCTCAAGTAACGTATCTTACGATGAAGTATTTCCAAAATTCTTTAACTCGTGGAAATCTGCAGTTAGTTCAATTGATCTTGTCACTGCCGAAAGTAGCCAAAGAATACATGAATATTTATTCACGATATTGCAATCATTTGGGGTACCACTGTCTCCTGACACTAGGCAGCGGTCTCAATCCAGCGAAGTATGTTTTATTTTACCTGTACCTTTACCTGAAAATTTCTCCTTGGCTTTCTTCAGAGATTTTCATTAAAGCATTTATTCCATCCGATTTCTAGATATTGAACTGGTTATGGGGCTACATGTCCGCGGTTAATACATCTGGCTTTAACGCGGATACGGAGCTGGCTGAAGCTGTGACTTCTTGTTGGTTTACATACTACATGAAAGGAAAAGGTGTTCTCGAACAACCGGGTACAAGTCAGCATGATGTTATTACGATGGCTAAAATTGTCCATGCAGCGCTCGGATCAATTGAAGAGGTAAATTGACAAAAAAATTTGTTGACGGATTGGCACAGTTGCCGGACATTTCCCAAATGTTAGTCATTGTTAGATAATGACGTACCATGGTTTACAATTTTATGTAGTTCCAGCCTGCAACAGGCCAGTCTGCCGGGTTGTGCGAAACAAAATTATGGATAATAAATGAAGAAACTGCGCCTACCATTTTTTGTGTCATCATGAACAACATAGAAACCCTATTAAATCACATTTCAGCATTGCTAGCTAAATTGAAGTCTCATCAGACTGGAAACGATTCCATTCAACGTTAGTTATTTCATATTTTAAAAAATTCGCTTAGATGTTTTGTTTTGTATAGACGATATACTTCTTTTCTGTTTCATCTTTTAGGAAAAGCGTCGGAAATAAGAGAGAACTGTTTTAATATGATTAACCAGATTTTGGGTGTGTCGTCTGAGCTCGTTATATCCGCTTTCCCCTCAGGCGTCTGTGTATCAACAATGTTGAAGGTGGTGCCGCAAATTTTTTCGGTGATGATAGGATTCGGCGAATATTTCCTCGAGTTGTCCAAGAACAAACAGGAATACTCATTGAAAGGGTAAATTAATAGTTTCAAACCAAGAGCAGAGTTGACACAATTCTGAATTTAAGACATGAATCAAACCGCGTCTTATTAGGTTTGCTGTACCGGTTTCACGTATTGGAAAAGATTTTAAAATTCTTGTTGAGGGAATGATCCAGCAAATTGAGGTATGATACTACCTGTGAGTATTTGTATTTAGTTATATGTGTTCGTATAACCTAAACTATATCTTTATATTGCATGTGAAATAATAAAGCGCGTCCAAAGTAAATATGCTGCCGAAATCATGCTGAAGGCAACGTCCAAAAAGACAAAAACTGGAATGGCAAAGGTTCCAAATGCTGTGAAAGCACAACTGTTGCAAGAGAAGAAACTCATTCCAAACATGATTTACAGCATTGAGAAATATGACCAACAAATTATTGCACTTTCCAGTAAACTAAAAGACGTAAGTATACCTACTTGCAAACTTGTGACAAGTAACTAACTTAATTTAACATCAACTCTACTGACAGGGTTAATAATATTTACTATTCATGTCTTGTCACTTTATGTAGAAAAAGGGCATCAGATTGCTGATAGGAATGAAGCTAAGTACGGCTCGAGATTTCAGAATTGATGAAAAGAAACTGACGGAAGCTTTGAACAACAGAACAAGACGTGTTAACGAACTGCCAACCGTACCAGACGATGAGACAAATGCGGCAGCTGATGAAACTAATGTAAATACAAGAACTAACTTATTAATGGTAGTTTTTTTAATTTTCGGAGGACATGGTAAAATTGTTATTTTGTTGTGAAGGTTCCGGTTCCAGGGTCTTCTCGACGGCCCCCGACGGCAGCAAAAACTCGAAAAGCACGTAAAAGGAAGAAGGATGAAGCAGAGAACGATGGTTAATATAGTATTAATTGACATGAAAAAATGATTTTCAATTGGAAACACAACGCTTAAGTTCCTATTCGCATGAGTTGTCTTAAATTTTAAACATTAACATTACCAGTGCCAATTAGTTAAACTTAATGAAATGTCAACGTGTAAGTTGTAGGTAAATTCTCGTTAAGTCAGTTTATGTATAATATCTGTTTAATCTAAAAATACCAAAATATCACAGATTAAAGTGAAGGTTTCGCATTTCGTAACTCGCAAACAAATTAATTTGCTCGCTATGTGATCATTTTTATAAGCATAGTCGGCAGGCCGATTTCAATTCTTTCAAGCTGACACGTAATTAGTGTTAATAACATAACACGCGCTTTTCATTCACTGTTGGAGATTAGATCTTGCTAGTATACATTCTATTTCTTGAATCATACGATCGCTAGTTATTCTTCGCTTTTTATCTTCAAGACATTTCTGGCTTAACTTGTAGATAGAATTTGCCTCGTCACTATCAAAGTCTCCTGCTTTTGTGTCTACCAAGGACACAATGTCGTCGTCTTCAACAGTATCCTCAATAAATGTAACGATATCATTTCCTTCGCGATCATCATCGTATGGTGGGAGTCCCGTTAGGAGTTCCAGAATGATCTTCGTTAGAAATGAATACGTATGTGTTAGGTAGAGTATTTACACTTGTTAGTTATAGCTAATAACTGAACTTACCACGCCGAAGCTAAAGATGTCCATTTTAGGAGATATATCCCCTCTGAAGGCTTCTGGAGCCATGTATGCAGAGGTACCAATAATCGTCGATGTTTGAGCCGATGTTGTAGTGGAAGAAAGTGATTTTGCTAATCCAAAGTCTCCCAACTGCAAGATTCAAATTATTTGATTACATGGGATTTACTCTGAAGTATAAAAACCAAAAAGTATATTGATAGAAAGTGAGTTCGTACTTTGGGCACTAGTTGATTATCAAGAAGAACATTAGCAGATTTAATATCTCTATGAATTAATGGTTGGTCCTTGCCACAGTGCAAAAATCGGATTCCCTTTGCGATTCCATGCAAAATAGATATCCTGGTATTCCATTTTAGAGGCAGTGTACTTTTGTCCTGTATGATCAACAACAAACATTATGGTAAAGTTAATTGTAGATGTAGTAAACAACGAATAAGGTGCTGGTGCTATTATAGGTTCTTGTGCACTTTCAGTAGGCCCTTAAAAATTCGTACGTATGCATATGAATTTCAAAAACGTACCTCACAAGCAATTGCCTTTAACAATGACCCTCTTGGCATAAATTCATACACAAGGCAGAAGCGTGGAGCTGTCGAACAAAATCCCACAAGGGGTACCAGGTTTTCGTGTCTATAACTATAAACGCCCATTGTCAAGACCAAGACCATGATTATCATAATGGACAACGTGTAATCATAACTTAACAAGAGTTAATCCTTTATAATTATGATTCTACTAAAACTTACGTTGACAGCACCCTTATCTCCGTTAGGAATTGTTCTTCTACCATCGTTGATGTTGGATGAAGCGCTTTCACTGCCAGCAAGGGCCCTCTAACCTTTGACAAATCCAGTTTAAACACCTCCCCAAATGCTCCACTTCCAATATTAAGCGACTCGTGGAAGTTCCTTGTTGCAGACTCAATCCCTGAAGCATTGAAATTGATCAAGTTTCCTGACCCTGAATCTTGGTTATTGATCTGCTCCATAAGGTCCTTCACGCCCTTATCGACGTCATCATTCATTTCTCCATCAGCTTCTTGCAATATCGTACTTCTCGTTGTGGCTGTTATATCCTCTGTAAGATTAGGAATTCGAGCGGCAGGCCCTACTGCAGGTCTGTTAGGTGCTGACGTATCCAGTACTTCAGTTGCAACAAAGTCCGCGGCCCTGTACAGCTCACATTTCGTTAACAAATCTAAAAGCGACTCTGCCGTGGGTCGAATCTTCCCAGAAGTGGACCACTCATCGATAAGAATTTCACCAAATGATTTCCCACTAAATCGCCCATGTCTTTCGATGAGTAGCATGTGTTCGGTAGTGTACTTTGGAAGGTCTGGATTCTTTTCTGAAGGAATGCAAGCCATAAGAATCCTCCAGGAATCTTGGATATCTAGAAGCTGAATTAAAGCAAATTATAATTAAACATCAACGCTGTCAATCGTCAAGTAAATAGTAGAAACAAAACCAACAAATGACAAAACACGTTCGAGCAAAATCGGGAATTTCGACCACCCAGTCTTACCTGTCCAATCCGAATACGAAGGCTCAAAGGAAGTTTACGAAGCTCTACGCCAGCATAGGAAACGCCTGCCATTCCTACCATTAAAATTAATACTGAAATCACTAATTAATTAACCTATTAATCCCTCAAGACTTAATACTTCGTTGTCTACCACTGGTTGTGGTTTCTTGCCAATAATTTGCAAAACCTCTGGGTTGCTGAAACGACACACATTTCGTGGCCTAACCCTGAAGAAACTTTAATCTCTGTCTTAATAACATTTAGTTAACTTAAATGATACGATTGTCCTTTTATGTATGTCACGTTTGTCCAGCTGCGAAAATAAAGACGTCTTCATGTCTCTCACATCACCTGGGTGAGCACTCCAAAGCGCCGAATCATCGACTCTACAGCACCGAATTTGACCCTCCAGAGCACCGAATCTTCCAGCACCGATATTTGCAC
>JAQFZW010004448.1:0-10261 GCA_034687055.1 Heteromurus nitidus
ATTGAGATTTCTTCTCGTTGAAAAGAATATTCCACATGTTTCACATTTGAAGGCTTTCTCCTTCGTGTGAGAGAGCATATGCCGCTCAAAGACACATTGATGCGGAAAGCTTTTTACACATAGATCACAACGAATTAGTGATTTGGAGGATGAGGAGGAGACGGCATGTACTGTGGCCTTGTGATATGATAGCCCCGGAAGGGATTTAAAGTTCTTCTCACAAATCGAGCATTTAAAAGTCCTCTGCGAATGTATTTGTCGTTGATGAATTGGAGCGTGATTGGGCGCATGAAAAGTCTTTGGACAAATATCACACTTAAACCGCTTCTCTCCGGAGTGAATAAAGAGGTGAGCTTCAGAGACCCCGATAATTTAAATTACCGATTACAAATTACGTAATTCAATTACAATTACGTAATTTGTAATTTGTAATTTCGGCTTCCAGAATTCAAAAATGTAATTGGTAATTTGTAATTGCGGGAGTATAAATTTCATGCTGTAATTAGTAATTCGTAATTAAACCTTAGATAATTCTATACATAATTGCAATTAAATTACAATCTGTAATTGCGCCTTCAGTTTCAGAGGGGAAACTTTCTTACCGCTTACATGCTTTTATACTTAATTATATGATGCCAATAAGTACCGACGAAAGCTGTGTTTCCACACGAACAAATGTAACATAATATTGTCAGTCTTTCACACCGACGTTGCATCTCATTCTTGGATTGCCAAAATGCATATACACCACAGAATAATATATAATTTTTCATGAGAAAGCATGTACATTTCATTCAATGGAATAGCATTTTGTGTTTCTTGTCGTTCCGAAACTATTTTGTCATTCGTTTATTGAAGATTAAAGTTTCTATTTCAAAAGGAAATTCGCAAATATTTAATATTTTCGAACATGGGTGACCATGTAGAAATGAGACCGACTCCTCTGATCCTTGATGGAACATTCTTCCGAATTTCCTCCTCCGAAGACAATGGTAAAGTGAAGGCAATTTGTGTGACATGTGAAAGTACATTAAAAAAGGCCGATTCAACGATCAACGGAGCTTACAACCCCACATCGAATTTCGTTACTCATTTAAAGGTAAAAATTCATAATTTATGATTAATGATGTCTCGAGATTTTTGTTATCATCTAATCTATTCTACATAATTATTACTAGTGTTGAATTAATGATTTGAATAGCATTCAAACTAATTGTTATATATTGGTTAATTGTCATTTGTCATAGCGCAAACACCCTGAGGTCTACAAAACTTACGAAGGTTATGTTAATGATCCTGAATTGAAAGCTAAACGAAAGAAGCAACCACTGTTGGGATTTCCGGTAAAAAACTTTGTTTCGAAGTCAACTGCTACGAAAACCCAAACAGAGGAAGCCCTCCTTGAGTACATAATTATGTCAATGAGCCCACTTTGTACGGTAGAGGACCCGTATTTCAGAACATTTTGCAAACGTACACAACATACAATATATTTATTCACAGAAAAAATTTATTAATTAATTTTTTAGTATTCAATATAGTTCGAAAATAAAATTAGCATTTTATTTTGAAGGAATGAACCCTGACACATCAATTATGTGTGAAGAAACTTTAGTTTCCAGGATTAGTGGAGAATTTCATAAGAAGAAGATGCTGCTTTTGAAAGAAATGGAAGCAGTCCGCTGGATTTGTACAACTGCGGATGTTTGGTCCTCAAATTCGCGGAGCTATTTAGGAGTTACTGCTCACTGGCTGAACGAAGAGTTCGAAAGAAAATCTGTCGTATTGTGTTTGAAACGTTTCCCTGGGGAGCACACAAACGAGAAAATTGCCGAAATGTTACAAGAGATATTTACGGAATACGGAATCCATCATAAAATTATCGCTGTAGTATCTGATAACGGGTCGAACTTTGTGAAGGCTTTCAAAGACTTTGGCCTTGACGTGTCCATGGAACCAAGTGAATTTGATATGTATGATTCCGCCAATCTCGTTGAAATCGAGGAAATAGACATGTCGCTCGGACTTCCTCCTCATATCCGATGTGCATCCCATACAATGAGTTTGATTGCCACACAAGATGTTGAAAAGGTATCAGAAAATACTTGATTAGATTGTTTTAATGGGCACAACATTCTTTGCTTTAATTATTGGCACCGGCACGTTATTGAAAATTGTAAATCATATTTCTTCTCAGGATTGGAAAACCGGAAAACCCATTTTGCACAAAAAGACAATGCGTTCATCCCTTTCCAAGTGTACAGCTCTTTGGAATAAAGCAAGCCGTTCTAATAAGCTCTCCGAATCAATCAAAAACCTTGCGGGAAAGATGCTCAAAACGCCAGTTGTAACTAGATGGAACTCTGTTTTTGACAGCGTACAACGTTTGTTGGATTTCGAACCGAAGTTGGATGGGATATTTGCCCTTGCTGGTATATCTAAGCTCACTGAGTTAGAAATTGAATTTTTGCACGAATATCACCGAACTATGGAATTCGTAGCGTCAGCGTTGGATACCTTACAATCAGAGAAGGACTTTTACTACGGGTATCTGGCTCCTATAATTATCAATTTGATTTCCGAGCTAGAACGTTGCGTCGCTACGCCATCCTCCAATGGATTTGCGGCCAGTTTGGCTACGAATTTGTTAGAAGGCGTTAA
Source organism: Heteromurus nitidus (assembly GCA_034687055.1). NCBI lineage: Eukaryota > Metazoa > Arthropoda > Collembola > Entomobryomorpha > Entomobryidae > Heteromurus > Heteromurus nitidus. The sequence continues at coordinate 2,662 of JAQFZW010004448.1, forward strand.
ATTTCGATTTGGACATATCGTAGCGTTGGACCTAAATCAAGCCACAACTGAAATTTTTGCCGCGTGTTCATTTCCACTTTTTCGACTTCGATGGATTCCTGAGATACACCGCGACAAAATCAGAATGGCTTTCATTCAGGAGGCTATTAAGTTTAATACAAAGCCGACCGCATCGGCTTATCAGAAAAATGGTCTTGATACAAACACAAACAAATGGGACAAAATGTTTGGAGTGACATCATCTGAAAGTTGGAATTCCGAGGAATCTGCCGAAGTCGAGGCGATTAGGTTTTTGTCGGACCCTGATCAAACTATCAAGTGTCTTAAACACTATCCAACAATAAAACAAATGTTTTATCGCTACAACACCATTTTACCTTCATCGGCGTCCGCAGAACGGCTTTTTAGCTACGGTGGAATGGTCCTCCGACCGAAAAGAAATCAACTCGGCGACGAAATGTTTGAAAAGTTAGTCATGTTGAAGCTTAATTGGATCTAGAAAGAATCATCTTTGCATTCTTAGTTCGATGTAACTTTGTAATTGGTAATTTAAAATGTAATTTAATTACGTAATTTGTAATTTGTAATTACATGATAACCTCAAAAAGTTTTGTAATTTGTAATTTGTAATTCCTACAATAAATTTTTGGAAATGTAATTTGCAATTTGTAATTCATTTAACACACGCTAACCTAAGTAATTTGTAATTTGTAATTTTGCCACAATTTCTTGTAATTTCGGGTTCTCTGAGTGAGCTTTGAGGTTGCTCTTGGTGCTGCACGCTGCATTGCAAATGCTGCAATGATATGGTTTCTCTCTCGTGTGAGATAATATATGCTTTAAGAAGTGACTTTCCCTGTAAAATAACTTTTTGCAAAATATGCACTCTAAGTTAAATGTTCTTCCCATATTTTAGTATTTAATATTTTCAGCTCAAATGATGTGGAACTGGATCAACTCGAAGTGATGTTTTGACGATGTTCAAGTGATTGATACTGTTGGGAGAATACGCTGAGTATATGAATAAATAACACATACATTGCACATGTGATAGTTCCACTCCACAATCCCTTTTCAATCCTCCCCATTCAAAGGTGAGTGGAATGGGTAAGTACATTTTCCGTGCACCCGTGTGTTAAAAAAGGATTCATCAAAGTGAGGTGCTGAAGCCACCAGGACCACTTTTCACATCTCTTTTTTGTCATCAGAAATATTGTTTTGGGCTCTACACTCTACATGTCTTCATACATGTTGAATAATATGCATATACGTAGATTACTCCGAATCAGAGCATTTTTCTTATTTTTGTGAAGAAACAATACAATGCTTATTCATACCATGGTCCACGAGGTTCATACAATGGGATTTACATTCCATCCATGTCAGAATGATTGCGACATATACACGCACTGTCTATCAACACAAGTTATTTATTATCCTCGACAGTTATCTTGTTCGAAATGCTACTACGCTACCTCACGATCGAAATACCCGAATTCGGGTGTCAGCTTCATATGGGAATATGCCATTGAGAAAAGAGTTTCATTTCATTATGCTCTCAATGTTACTCAGCTCATCGTCAGTGACGAGAGTGACACGACGACGGAATGTACGATGTAATAAGTATTCGTTTCTGGTAAATGATATGAAATGAAGGAACGAAATGCATATTCTCGTCTCACATTTTTCAAATCAAATTATCAAATTTGAAAATATAGGGTTTAATTTATGTTGACACTGAAAATGTATCAAATAAGTCGTAAACCCACAATTGCTGTGAATTTTCCCACCACTACAATCCCCTTTAAATATGGGAAATTCATCACACCGAAAAATTTTCCAATTTTGAAAAATGTGGATAGGTAGGGAGGGATACCTGGTGCCTCCCATTTTCCCATGCTTTTCGATTCCGGAAAATCGCAGTCCGGGCATATGACAGTGGTTAATGGCCAAAGTATCAGCCCAATTTAAAATATTCGAGTGGTGCGAGCATTGCAAGCAGTAACTTGTTAAAAAAATGTTTTTAATGTGTGATGAAAATTCTTGTAAGAAATGGTTTATATAAAGAATGTTTGCATTTAATATGTACACTTTCACTTAATATTTCATAACAGTTATAATCCAAATCAATAAAATAAGTAGCATTAAGTAACAATCCTAAATATTGTAACGATAAAGATAATTCATGCAATACTTAATTAATTTTTTGTAACGTGGAATTATTGGACATGCATTGAACACGTATCGAAATAACATATAAAAGAAATATTACAATTAGGACATATTTTTAGAATGTAATTAATTACAGTTTAGTCTCAGAATGCTGACTCCTCCAGTGAACGCCCAAACTATTCTTCCCAGCATACGACTTACAGCTGAGACATATTTCTGGAGTGTATATAATTACAGCTTAGTTTCTGAATGGCATCTCCGCATGTGATGTGCCAAACTATCCTTGATGCCATACGACTTTCCGCAGTCCGTATTTGAACACTTGAATGGCTTCTCCATCGTGTGTTCCAAGCGGACGTGGTCATCTAACGACACTGTATCGCCGAAACATTTCTCACACAATGGACACCAGGTCGGCTTCTCTTTTGTATGCCGGAGAATATGACGATTCAAATTTGATCTCAGGGGAGCTTGATAAGGGCAGAAGACGCATTGATAATATTCGACGTTTCCAGTGTGGGTGCGAATGTGACGCCCTAAACTATCCTTCGCACTAAAATTTTTTGTGCAATGTGGGCACTGATATCGTCTCCGCGTCGTGTGGATCGTCTTGATGTGTCTCCTCAGAGAATTCTCCGCTTTATATCGAACCTTGCAAATGGAACATTGAAAAGGCCTCTTGTCACTGTGAGTGAGCTGATGTCGTGATAACTCTCCCTTGGTCCAGAATATGTTGTTGCAACTGGAGCATGGATATTGTTTCGCTGCTTTCATGTGAACTTGGCGTGAGTGCGTTTTTAGATTGTCAAGTTGAAAATATGCCTTTGGACATTGTTCGCATTTAAATTCCTTTGCCCGATTTTGTTCATGTATTTTTATGTGTTGGTTGAGACCGCCTTTCACTGAAAAGAACTTCCCACATGTTTCACATTTGAAAGGTTTCTCCTTCGTGTGGGAGAGCATATGCAGCTCAAATCGACTTCGGTTTGGGAAACATTTCTCGCACAGTGGACACCAGAACGGCATCTCATTTGTATGTCGACGGATGTGAAGATTCAAAGTTTGCTTCAGTTGAGTTTGATAAGGACAAAAGACGCACTGAAAATACTCAAGGTTTCCAGTGTGGGTGCGAAGGTGATACTTCAAATTTCCAGAATTACTGAAATTTTTTGTGCAATGTTGGCATTGATATCGTCGCCGCGTCATGTGGACCGTCTTGTGTCTCCTCAAAATCTTCTCTGATTTAAATTGCATCTTGCAAATGGAACACGGAACGGATTTTCTTTCACCGTGAATTAACTGATGTTGCGATAGGTCTCCCTTACGCCAGAACGTTTTGTTACAAATTGTGCAGGAATGTTGTTTCTCAGTTTTCAGGTGAACTTGGAGTGAATGCCTTTTCAGATGTTCGCGTGTAAAGTACGCTTTTAAACAATGTTCACATTTAAATTGCTTTGCACGATTTTGTTGATGTGTTTTCCTGTGTTGATTGAGATTGCCCGTTGTCGGAAAGAACATTCCGCATGTTTCACATTTGAAGCGTTTCTCCTTCGTGTGGGAGAGCATATGTCGCTCAAGGGAACTTCGGATACGGAAACATTTCTCGCATAACTCACAATTAAAGCGTGGAATTTCGGAGGAGGCGGAATGTACTACGGTGTTGTGATAATTCAAGCCAGTCAAAGAGTTATAAGTCTTGTCACAAATCGAGCAGTTCCAAATTTTCGACGAATGTACTACTCGTTGATGAGTTCGAAGATGTCCGGGCCCGTGAAATGTCTTTGCACAAATGTCGCACTTGAACCGCTTCTCTTCGGAATGGCTAAAAAGATGGAATTTGAGGCTACTCTTGGTGATGAAGGCCTTATCGCAAGTAGTGCAGGGGTAAGGTTTCTCTCTCGTGTGATGTAAGAGATGGACAAACAAATTACCTTGGCGGCAACATAACGTTTTGCAAAATATGCACGTTGCGCGATATGTTCTGTTCATTTTTAAATATTTAATACTTTCTACTCTTAAGTGATAATCAGCTGGAGTAGCTCGACTTGAGGTGTTGACGAGCTTCAGGCGAAAAGGGAATTGGCAGAGCACACAGGCGAATAGAAAATTCAAGGATTATACGAGAACATGGAGTAAGTGTTGGTCCCTCGTAAGGACAATGTGCACCTGTGGTGGTGGTGACTCCTCTCAATCAGTTGGTCGCATGCAGTTATTTATGTCATTCATCCTTTTTTGTATTGATGAGATTGGGTGAATGTGCTAATGCAAGTTGACCAGATAAAATATATTATATGCACATGCACACATGTGATATTTCTCAATCCATTTTCTAGTAAAAAGTATTTGTAAAAGTAAGTCAGGCAGGGAACGACAGAAGTGAGTCGGAAAGCCAAGTACCTTTCCATGCAATCGTATGTTAAAATGGTTCATCAACCAGTATTCCAAGTATCCTTTTCGTTCTGTCGGACTTCATTAATATTATGAAACAATGTGTTCTGTTCTGAGTTCATGTTGCATATATGTATGTAGATTACTATGAATACTTTTCATTTTTTTTGTGAATTCAATGTTTCACGTGGACACGAAACACGAGCCGAATGAATGCGAGAGTGCCTATCAAACCAATATGCATTTCTGAACAAAGTGCATGCATATCCACACTGTCGTAGTTCCATAATCCATTTCTGGTAAAAAAACATTCTAAAATTAAACGAAAGGCAACCTTACAAAATGTGAATGTCTCAACCATTCTCCTCATAAAATACCACTGCAAATGTTTTTTTAAAGTACCCGATTGCTTTGGCAGAAAAATATTGCCTTGTGCTAGCTGTGATTCTATCTTCATGCACAAGAAGAATACACTCCGCCACATATTAAAATTTGACATGCACCTTCCTTCTGATTTGAGTGATGAAGAAAAGGGTACAATGAGATATAAATTTGTCACATGGAACCAAAATTTATTTACGAATGATTATGCCGAAAATACATGTGATTTTGCATATTACAAATTTGGTTGTTAATTAGCAGAATTGTTTAATTCACATGAATGTCATGAATGCGTGGGCTAACTGTTATTTTGTGGGCTTTTGTTTGTCCATAGAACTAAAATAATTACATCTAGATTTATAACATCGAATCTTCTGGGCACCCTGAAACATGGCACATTCGCACGTTTTCGACGAGACAACACAACTGCTGCTGGCACGGGCCCAGTTCATATGAAAGTTAATGAAAACCCTGAGAAGGAAGTGAATACCTAACTATGTAACTAGTAAAACATTTTTAATGTCATGAAAAATTCCTGTAACGAACATAACTATTCTTTCACAAGTTTTATAACTATATGTTTGTGTTTAATACGCATTTTTACTTACTGTTTCATGACAACTGTGATCGAAATCGTAAATTAATATTAAATTGTAAATGTAATAAAACAACTTATAGAATATATAAATTTTTATTAATTATATACATATTTTGATTTAAGTTCCCACTTGAACTACCAATTTTAATTATAGGACTTCCCTTTTGAACTACTTAACAATCATTAGGAATATTACAACAGGGGCATATTTCGCCCATGATATGCAATTTTGCCCTAATTACATGAAGGCAAGATGTCAAAAACTATAACATGAACCCCTATTTTGATGATGTTAACCCTCCTGTCTTTATTAGTTGGCTCATATAATTACCGTCTGCTTTCGGCCGACGCTTTCAATTATGGCACGAGTTGTACGACGCCTTGTGCGATTTCTAGTATTATGCCCCAATTTGAAAATGCAATTAGGGCGAAATCGGATAACATTTATTTTTCGATTTGTAGAATTAATTAATAATTACAATTTAGATTCAGAATGTCGTCTCCTCATGTGATCCGACAAACTATTATTGATGGCATAAGACTTGCCGCACTTTGGGTCCGAACACTTAAATGGCTTCTCCATAGTATGTCGTAAGCGGATGTGGTTCTCGAGGGTCACTTTATGGCCAAAACATTTCTCACACAACTCACACCAGAATGGTTGTTCCAGTGTATGTGCTCGAATGTGGCGATTCAAAGTTGTCTTCCAGAGAGCTTGATAAAGACAAAAGACACATTGATAACATTCAACGTCTCCAGTGTGGGTGCTAATGTGACTCCCTAAACTTCGCAAAGTACTGTAATTTTTTGTGTAATGTGGGCATTGATATCGACTCCGCGTCGTGTGGATCGTCTTGATGTGTATCTTCAAATTCTTCTCTGTTTTAAATCGCATATTGCAAATGGAACACTGAAAGGATTTCTTTTCACCGTGAATTAGCAGATGTTCAGTGTTCAGTCAGCTGTCCCTTATACCAGAATGTTTTGTTACAAATGGAACACGAATGTTGTTTCGCTGTTTTCTGGTGAACTTGGAGTGAGTGCATTTTCAGACTGTAAGGTGCAGAATATGCCTTTGGACAATGCTCACATTTAAATTCCTTTGCACGATTTTGGCCATGCCTTTTCAAGTGTTTCGTGAGAATACTCTTCGTTGAAACGGACATTCCACATGTTTCACATTTGAAGGGTTTCTCCTTCGTGTGAGAGAGCATATGCCTCTCAAAGAAACACTGGTTTGGAAAGCATTTCTCACATAAATCACAATGAATAAGTGGTTTGGAGTAGGAGTAGGAGACGGTATGTGCTGTGGCCTTGTGATATGATAGTCCCGGAAGAGTTTTAAGCTTCTTGTCACAAATCGAGCATTTAAAAGTCATCTGCGAATGTACTCGTCGTTGATGGTTTCGAGCGTGATTGGGCGCATGAAACGTCTTTGGACAAATATCACACTTGAACCGCTTTTCTCCGGAGTGAATGAAGATGTGGTATTTGAGGCTGCTCTTGGCACTGAACGCCGTATCACAAATGGAGCAAGGATATGGTTTCTCTCTAGTGTGATGTAAGAGATGATTAAACAAATTTCTTTTTCTGCACAAATTCTTTCTGCAAAATATGCACGTTAGGCGATACGTTCTTCCCATAGTTTAATATTTAATATTTTCAGCAGTGATGTGGAACAGGATCAACTCGAAGGGATATTTTGACGATGTTCAAGTGAAAAAGGAATTGACAGAAGAAACCGGAGAATAGAGAAAATTCAAGGATAGTACCAGAACATGGAGTAAGCATCCTTCTGTCGTAAATGATGAAATAGTGAAGTGCACATGTGGTTTTTCTAACTCTTTTCAGTTCCCTTCTCTTCTTGTCAGTCTTTCGCCTGTACTTATTTATGTCATTTGCTGTATTGATATTGATGCTGCTGGGTGAATACGCTGAGCATTATGAATATATAACATACATTGTGCATAATATGCACATGTGATAAGGGGGCGTTCAAGTATTACGTTATCAAAAAACCGGCCCTTTTTGACCCTACCTACCTACCTCGTTATCACTTTA
>JAQFZW010004449.1:0-10257 GCA_034687055.1 Heteromurus nitidus
ACCTTGACCAACCGGATTCTCTGGACGAGATAATATTGTACTTGATCGGGTAGAAAAGGAATTTTTTTATATTTAAAACAAATGCATACCGACGGCATGCATCTGCCCGAGAGAACGTGTCCACTTTTTGTGTCAATTAAAAATCCTATATTAACTTGTTTCCCGGAGTGTTAGGAGAACATTTTTCTCGAGAGACTAGTTTTAATAAAGGACTTGCTTTTAGCACGTGTCCAGAGTCTGGAGGAGAAACCGGTTTGAGTCTTTTCAAATTCTTCCTTTTCAGACAAGTTAATTTTCATGTCTCTCTTCCAGTATTTACCTTACCTTTTTTAGTAAGAAAAAATGCTGGAATCTGGTGTTAGAAAAGAAGATGAAAAAAGAGTAAAATGGTTGGTTGGATAAACTATCAAACAAAGATTTTGTTTCAGTTTGCTCAAAGGATTTTTGGATTGCCATACGCCAACCGTTGATTTTCCTTCGCATAATATTCAAAATGCCAGATTTCAGATTGTTTGATGAGATTGTTTCTCCTCAATTCCGGTTTCCTTTTCAACCTACCAACTTCCTCCAAAAAGTTGTTCATCACGCATCATAAATGTCTTTGCATTATAGAGACCGTTTTGGCGACACGAAACACACCTGGCATTTGACATTTTTTTAAAAAATTGTGTCCATAAAAACTGAAGTATTTAAAAATAAATTTTGCGTTTTTCCGAGCATTCATTCAAAATTTAGTGAATAACTCGTAAAAAGTATAAACGAAAGCGGAGTGCTAACATTAAAGCCGGACAAGGCACGATAGCTCGCCTAATCCATTATTAGAATCAGTCCAGAATTACATATTTTTATTCCATCACGGCAAATGGACTTTTTAAAAGTAATACGACACGAGACAGTAAAGCTCGTACATCTCTAGGATTTTCTGGTGCAGATGATGATTTCGGGATGTAATGGCGTAAATAATGATCGCCTGGACACTAGTAATTCCCAAGTTTTTTTTCTCTCGATGCTACTATCCACCCCTTTACTGTATCCATTCACATGCATCTCCAGAGTTGGTCCATGTACATTATTCAGCAGAACATATTACTTTCCCCTATTTTTCCTCTCTCCAGCCACCAACACCACCACCACCACCCATCTGGCTTGCCTTCCTTCATACATACTTTTTGGAACAATGTTACGTCCGTACGCATATCTTTCATGTTTCATACATGTCATTGTTTTCTCCTCCATATCACTCACAACTCAGATAAAACCGTTATGTTCCAAGCATTACGTATATTTTGCCATAAAACGCAATTCGAGTCGAGTCGAGAGAGTGGACTAAGGGAAGAGGAGGATGAGCGTTGTTGTGTGTTTCGTGTTTGTGAGTTTTGTGAGAATGGTTGCATGGTGCATTCAAATGATGATGATGATGATAATATGTGCATATGTATGTATGAGATACACGCACAAATTTTCCGAGTTTTGTTTGGTTGGTGGATTGAATGATACATATTATGACCCTCTTTGAAATGGTGATGTCACTTCATAAGGAAAAAGCAGAGAGAGAGAGAGTGCTTTCAATATATCTATTCCAGAGCTTTTGTATACACGGTGGGAGTTATATTTACGCACTGTTTCGGTTTTTACGGTCCACCCTCTTCCAGTTTCCACTGAAAATGTTTCATGCATTCGAACATGTTTCTCTCTCTCTCCCCTCTCTCTCTCTCTCTTTCTCTCTCCAATCCTCCGAGAGTCGGGAAAATATATATAAAAAATGTATCCCCTGACCTGGTGGAGCACAAGTAAGGCTATATATTTATGCATATTTCCCGTGTGTGAGTGTGTGTATGTGCAAGTAAATGTTCACATTATGTGCGCATTAAGGATATGAGAGCTTTATGTGGGGAAACACCAACGCAAGCAAAAAAAATATCGGGGAAAACATGATGGCTGAAAATCATGAATGATTACACGAACACGAGTATGTGCGTAGAGTAGCATTGTACTGTAGCCCGTTATAGACGTAGCTTCCACACGAATAAATGTTAATTACTTAGTAATGTTTTTTGTTTCGAATGTTTTGCAAAAACAAGCTTATGGACTTTGACTTTTATTTAAACAAGACGAATTTTTAAAAAACTTAATATTGTCGCAAGTTAGAAACAATTATAAATAGCTTGACCTTTCCCTCTGTCTGCGACTTGAGGAGACTACACAAAAGCATTTTATTTCGTATTATTCTTTGCAACTACTTCAAGCAAAAGCAAAATATAATCAAATTGAAGCTGTGTTCATATTTCTTTGTCCAATTTCTTCCTCGGAGCCTCGGACTTCGTTTTGATGATGATGAACTCGACTCAAGTCAAGAACCTACACAAACCCTAGATTTTTCCCTAGAATTACACTGTTTTTATTCACCTAACTTTTTTCTACACTTTCTCAACAACAAAAATCTTCTTTTTTTCTAACCCAAAAAATAATTCTTTCGTTTTCTCCTTTCTTCAATCTTCCCTTGTCAAAGAATGAAGGAGAGACGAAGTTTTTAAAAACATATAAGTGATGTACTGGTTGCTTCTGACTCTTTTTTTTACAGTTTCCCCCTTTTTCCTCTTTTTTTCATGATGTGATACGTGTCTTGTTCCTCCTTGTAAAATTTTCTCATTAAAAAAGTGAATCCAAGTTTTATATCCTGACATTTTCTCTCTCTCTCTCTCTCTCTCTCTCATCCTCTAGTTTAACGTTCCATTTGCCCCTGTTCTTCCATTCAGTCCATCCGCATCCGATCTTTCTTTTCTGCTTCTATTTTTTATATCTTCTCCTCTTCCTTCTCACTCGATCTGTTTTGATGCACAATTTTACTGAGGAAATAACAAGAAACCATCCATCTCCTCGTATAAATACCCTCATCCCATATGGATAAAAATTGCTTTCCAATTTTACTCTCTCGTGTGTTCCTCTCTCTCTCTCTCTCTCTCTCTCTCTTCCCTGATCCCGCATTCATTCCTATATATTTTTTCCACTCGTAAATGGAACGGAATGGCCATTGTCAATTTCAATGAAATTTTTACTCCATTTCTTGCCATTCGCTCAGTGCACACACTCTTTTACTTCCCTGTCCATCCTTCCCTTTTCCTTTCTTTCTTCCCAATATTTTTTACAACTTTTTTGTTCCCTTCTGCTCCTCTTCTTTAGTCAGTTATACCGTCTTATGTGGACAATTTCATACATATCTCCTCTCTCTCTCTCTCCTTCATCCACACAAAACATATTTCGCTGGCAAAAGAAGAAAGTAATACGATTATACTCCGCCACCAGTCACTTCTTCTCTCCACGAAGGATGCATCGCCAGAGCACAATATGCTACAAAGCTAATTCAATTCTGGAGAAGAAAAAAAGGACAGAAGGAAGGAAGAAAGACATAAAAAAAAGTTGGAAAGTTTTTCTCCACTTTCAGTCAATGCTCTCCTATACTCCACAATAATACGTACATTTTTTCCTCTTCTCCTTCATATTTGTCTACATTATTGTGTGTTTTTATGGTTGTTGATGGTCCTCTTCTTCTCTACATATCCTTATCCCTTTACTTTCCCCTGTTTTACCCCAAAAAATAGTTACAAGTTGTAAACATATACTCTCTGTTCCCTCTCGCAATATCTATACTATATTTTTTTCAGCGAGGGGAAAGCAGAAGGAAGAGAAACCAGCAGTATTCGACAGAAGAAGAAAAAAAGAGTCAGAGTAATGTAATTCTTTTTATTGTCATTTTCCTGGAGAATCCCTTGTCTTCCCTTTTATTGTCTTTCAGACGGGAAAAGCCAAGGGAACTTGGATAGAGAAAAAAAAGAAGAGAATATTGCCATGGTTGCTTGCACATTGCACTGCCCTTCTCTTGCCCTCGTCCATTTTTATTTTTTTCTACCCTCAACATTTTTTTTGTTTCGTGTGTGGATTTGGGATATGTATATATATACCCTCAAGACTGAAGACACATACACACACACAATGTCCATGCCATTTTCGGAGATTCCGATCCCAGCCCATCGTTGTTGTACATTTACATTACATTACTTCACATTACAGTACATTGCACGCACGACCGAGAACGGTTTCTTCGAGAATGTAATACGACCATAAGACGTTTCCCGGTTGGAATGGATAGATAACTTTTACTTTTGTGGGTAGACGAAAAAGAGAGAGAGAGAAACAAAAAAATGCTTCTCCCCTTTTACTTTACTTTATTTTATTTCCTTTTCCTCTCTCCTCTCCTGCTCTCCTTTTCGTTTCTTTGTTTTTCCTTCGTCTTTCTAGCGTGAGACTGGATTTTGATGGGAATGTGATGCCATTTTTATCCTTTTTGCTAGTGGACAATAAATAGATATTATAGAGGGATATACCTTACGGTTATTTCCCTTATGGATGTATAAAGAATGTTTCCTTTTTCTCAAGTCACGCGTATAGTCTTCTCCTCTAAAAATGATTCTGTATGTTCAGAGTAACAAAATATATATTTAAGCTATGCTATCCTTTTAAAAGGTCGATTTCACATTTGGGAAATAAGATGAGAGAGCATACATATACCAGGCGAGACTCTAAAAAAACACCACACTTTAAAGTTGGAATGACAAAAGTAGCCTTCGTGGAAAAAGGAAGAGCAATCACCGACCTTATGACTTTTGGCAAACTCATGCAAAAATAAAATAAAAACGAATGAAAGGGGTGCATATGGTATTTACGTATAATTGAAGCAAAAAAATTGCCTAGCAAAAAATAGAGTTATATCATTGTTTGTCCTTGTGTATATTTAAGTAATAGTGTTCGACCGTTGGACAAAAAGCAGATGGGATATATGGGACATTGGTTCTCCGAGTGAACTGTACATGCCAACATACCTACTATTATCATTGTTAATCCTTTCGTTCCTCTCAATTCTATGCATTTATTTAGAGCATTCAGAAGCATATATTTGTAATGAGGGTTCAAACGTGGATAAATATTTTACTGATTTACATTTTAAAGGCCGTATTTCATCTGACATTGAAAAGGGAGCGTATTGGAATGTTCAAGCATATGCTCAAGTTTTATTAGTGCAGTAGTATTTAATAAGTGTATGCACTCACAAAAAGGACGGGAAGAGCAACGCAGTCTAGAGAACTGTATATTAAATACAACATGCTAAAAGTATGTAATATGAGCTTAGACTGATTTAGATACGTTTGGAGACGGAAAACTTGACAATGTATTTTGGGAGTGTGTAATAATAGGCTGATCATAAATATTCTCAAACGTGAATGAATTGTCGTCAGTATACGTTTATAAATATAGCATTTTAAGGAAAATATAGGCAAGAAAATCAAAATTTCTCTATCCAACTTGGCCGTGTCTGTATATTATCCGTAAATTTTGCGTAAAATATTATATGTTCGACTGTGTAGTAAAATCAGAGAAATATATTAAGGACTGCGTTTACAACCTTCCTTTCCTCATGAGTACGTAACTCTCATTGACTGAAAATATTCTTGGATTTATGATTTGATAGCTTTCTGTGAAAATTTGATAGGGAAATGTGAAATGCAGTGAACATGCAGATGCAACACAAAATATATAAGTGTTTGGAAGTATGAATGCACGACGTGCATTGTAGCAAACTCTATAATAATGTTGCTCACTCACTCTGTAATCATACAGGGACGTGGAAACATGTGTGTGTGCATAATTTTTTTGTCCCTTTTATTCCTTTCCCTGATTTGCATAATAGGTAATATGAAAATCCGGCTCCTCTTCTAATGTTGGTATTTATATTTCCTGTACCCTTCAGTGAAACACTCGCGGCCAGTTGGTAGCTTGGCATTTTAAATTTATTCGTCATCATATCGCATAAAGCGTCGAAGGAAACTTCTTTCAATTCTTGTAAATGTTTTCTTCTTTACCATTTTTGTTTGTTTGAGGGAATAGATGGTCACTACATCTCGTTCTCGTCCGGATGGCCCTTGATGATAAGCTACAAGAGTGTCAGCAGTTTCATTTATTTGATGACGGATTATGTATTATATTCTCTCTCTCTTTCTCAACGCTTTTGTTATTCAAATTCATTCGACGTGGTGTACACTACATGCTCCCAGATTTAAATCAAATTCAGGGACGAACATAATATGTTTGTTGGGCATATAATTCAGAGATAGAAAGAGTGAGAGAGAGAGAGAGACAGAGAGAGGAGATGCCTCGGAGCGGTGATGAGCGCGTGCATACGCTATAAAAATAGTAAATGATAATGACATCGATAATATAACGAAGAGTACTTACGATTAAATGTATTATGTCTCTAAACCGTGCATAAGTAAGAAGAAAGGAGTTTGGTATCATCATAAAAATATAATATATTCGAACTTCAGGCGAAGGAGAATGGCAGTGATTGAAATCTTAGGAGATATATCGTGTTCACTCATGAGCCCATGCAAGATACTATTTTTTAACTTCTCAATTATTTTTTCAAAAATAATATCGAGTATTAGTGCAGCAATCAGGATAGAAATCGATCTTATTTTTCTTTTATCATATATCCATTATTATTATTTCTCCCAGAAAAAAAAACTTTCTCTCTGTTCGCCTTTTAGGCGAAATTTCTGTTTTATTTTCTTCCGCTTCACCAAATTCAATTAGAGTAATAACAGTAATTGGCATCAAAAGTCAGTTGACATTAGGCTCGATAGCAGGTTTCCCTTTTCCACTCTGTAATTGAGCAACAAAGAAAAGTATGGAAAACAATATTGCCTCTCCTCCATGGATATATATTTAGCTCTGGCTAATTTCGTTAATGCTTCGTCTTCCCTCGCTCACTCTCTCTCTCTCCCACCCTTTCGGCTACTATATTTTTAGTAGGAGTGAAATCTCCATCGACAAAAAGTATGATCCATGAGAGAGAGAGGAGTTGAGTTGAGTTTAGTCCAAGTCCAGCAGCACTCTTCATATCTCATGTATGTATATTATGCATTGGCTTATGCATGTGTGTATGTGTGGCTAGAGAAAAGAGGAAATATGGAGGAAAAAATCAATAAATTATTCGCCCATGGCCACATCACCACACAGACATACACACACACACACGAAAAATACAATCTCTTTGGCGAGTACGCATTACACCAACTCTCTGGGAGAGCGAAACTGTTCCGCACAAAACGCGGACATGACATAACATCCACAGAGAGAGAGGAGGAGAGGAAGAGTTTTCTCTCTCCAGAGAGAATGAGAGCAGAAAAAGAGAATATATAGATGTGTGTGCGCCTATGCCTATTGCAGACAAGAGGATATATGGAGTATTAAGGATGGAAAAAATCGAGTGAACGTAATAAATGCGTTGCTTTTGCTCACTGGAAAAAAAACTCTTCTCGTCGATGGTAGAAGGAATATAACGGCGAAAAAAATATACGTATTCATGGCTGGAGCAGTGCAACAACTCTGGAGTAAACTGATCCCTCATGAATATCATTATATATCGAATATTTTTTTACCCGACGAACTCAATACAATTTATTCTTGGTCCAGGCATATTCATATGCATAATAGTCAGATACATACATACATGGATTTGGGTATAAAAGTGTGTTGTCTTCGTTGAGAAGACTCCTCTGTCACTCAAGCAGATCTGAAAAATGTATAAATTAGGATGTAGGCTATAGTGTATTGAAGAAGGAAGAGAAGGAAAAAAAATCGGGAAAGATGATGAATGATGAATGGTTTTATTCAAGGAGTATATGCCCGAAACAGATACAGTGTATTCTTTATGCATCTTATTCTCCACATTATATCCTCTTTTTTTACTTTCTTTTCGGGAAACTGTCGGAGTATAGTATAAGGGAAGCTAGTATATAGCTAGTTTTCTTCGAAGCTTCGAGCTGCCATATAACATGACCATGACGAACGATATCCTTTTGCATGAAAGAGAAGAAAAGAATATTGTGACGGGAAGATGATGATGATGACGATGACGATGCCCGAACTTTGAGTTTATGTCTATGATGTATTTTGACTCTTGAATATATATGATGCACGTATGTATACTCACTGCTGCAATCCATCAAAAGATTGTAGTCAGAAAGTCGATTGAACAATGGGAAAATAGGGAATATATAGAGGTACTTTGCCTAAATGAATGACTTGAGTTGAAGTGAACTTGTGGGGCGGAGTGAGACTCGTGTGTATCCTTACACAATAACAAAAAATGAAAGTCTTTTTGGGGTATGACTTTTTTTAGAAAATAAAAATAAAACCTGTTACTCGGCAAGGGAATTTTTGTACAAAAAAAAGGTTTTCATGTTTTTTATTGTAAAAAGGGGGTAGGTTGAGTTAAGGTAAAAAAAATATGTTTTTTATGTAAACGGAGATCGGCTGCCAACAATCAACTCTTCACTCTCTAATTATATCGATATACACGGTTTTAGAAAGGTTTTGGGATATCGAGCTGATTGATTTTATTGATTGCGTGCGAAAGCAATGGAGACGGAGAAGTGGACAATGCTGACTGCATCGATGATAATTTATGCCTTGTGTGAGAATATACGTATTCATCTTGATCCGATGAAAATAAAAAAAATGAGCCTTCCTCCATTTTCCTTTCATAAACAAATAAAAACCCTTTCCTGGAGGACTCTCCATTCTACATCTACATTATAATTACAATGAATGTAAGGAAGAGTGGATGCGAGGAGTACACAGGTACGAAAAGGAACTAAAGTGGATGCTCCATGATAATCACAATCGGTACGGAACAAGAATAATATATTTCATGATCATTCAATTTTCTCTCTTCTTATCGTCATTGTCTCTCTTGGCGAGGAGAATTAGGGTGAATGAGTAAAACCCACTTTAAAATTAGTGATGGAGTGCAAGTCTTTGATGAATACAAAGAAGAAAAATAAAAGGAAAATATATCTGTCAATCAATGGAAACTATAAATTATTGCATCATCACAGGAGGAAGGAGGAAAGCACACCAGGAGAGAGAGAGAGAAAAAATAAAGCGTTTATCTTTTGTATTTTGAAAACAGAATTCAGATTAAAAAGATGAACGACGAAAGATGATGGATTGATGGTCACACAAACATAATCATGAGATAATATGGGACGTCCATACGTCCACAAATGAATGCACATAAGAGAATTTATTTATAAAAAATTGTATATTATATTTTTTATGAATAGCCGCGAGGACGTTGATATAAATGCATTGAACAAGGGAAGTTTTGTTTTCTTATTGAAGTTTGTGGAAGTTAGTCAGTGTTGATGACTGACGGAGATAATGGGTGGATATATGGACCAAGTCAAAAATCAAACTTGAAAGGGCTGTGTATTGCCCCTGCTCAAGTATATAAGCTTCCAAAAAGTATTATTTCTCTCTATCAACTAAAGTACTTACTTATGCTCTTCTCCTCGTAAAATATCTCTCTACAAAATTTACCACGACACGAAAAAGGATCTACGAAAAGGTTACTCGCTAAAGTGTGGTGGTGGATGGATGGTGGTAGCCTCTGTAGTTGCTTTGTCTCTATTCCATGCAAATCTCCCATGACATCGCTAATACTCCGAGCTCTCCTGTTTTGATTTCCTTGTGTGAATGTGCTAATTGGGAAAATGTGAGGATGGAGTGTGGTGCTCTGCTCCTCCTAAATCCTCCTATTAATCCCTTTTGCAAAGATTAGAGAAAAACAATGAGTGCTCACTGTACACATGCACTAGCGTTAATCATCATCATCACCATCATCACCACCGCCACTTCTCAAGTGCAAGAGAAGCGAGAGAGAGAGAGAGGTAGCATAGTACCGATATAAATACTTTGGATGTGGATGATGATGAAGAGACGTAAATCTGGAAAGGATTCTGGTGGAAGGGTGCTTATGAAATTGTAATGATATTTTTCCACGGAAATATATGTACAAGATTTTCACAGGGGAAAAAATGTGTCCTCGTGGCACATGTGGAATAAAGTTCAATATTACTCTCTGGAAAATGGGAGAATTCTCTCTCTCTCCAGAAATGAAATCCAGGTTTTGAGCTCTTCGGTGCATCAGAAGTGAGAGAGGGAGAGAGCAAGAGACAAGTGATTTATATGCATTAATCGGGAGAATTAGAGTTGAGAATTGAAGGACAAAATTGGGTTGTAAACATGAGCAGCAACATTCCGAAACAACATGGTCGAGCACTTCTCTCTCTCTCTCTCTCTCTCTCTCTCTACACCCGACGGAAGTGAACGGGAAACAAGACTGGAGAGATGCAATGA
>JAQFZW010004450.1:0-10256 GCA_034687055.1 Heteromurus nitidus
AAGTATTATAGGTAGCTTCTAACTGCCAGAGTATGGAGCGAATCCGCTGATATATGCTGAAGGAGGTCCCTCGTTAGTGCGGACTCGCAACGTGTGGGAGTCAAATTACACAATATGCGTATATTATATAAGTGCAACAATGGAAAAGCATATAGACATACTGCGGGCAACGCCTTTATTTCCATTTTTTAATTCCTCGAATTTCCATTTTTCAATATTCCACCAAGCACACATCCCGCTGAAACTCTAATATGTGACACAGAATCCATGAAGAGGATCAGTTGCCGGTTTCCAAAATAAAATAAAAACTTGCACGCATTCATTCCCAATATCCCTTTGATTCCAGAAGAAAGAATATTTCCCATGCCGCTGGTTATTTTGGAAGCAGTATTGGGATTGAAACAAATCTACACAGTTTTAAAAAGCGGAATAGTAATCAAATCTCGTATCTCAGATGTAGAACAAGTGTGTCAGCTTGTTGTACATCTCGCGAAGAAAAAAAAAGTTTTTTTTGTAGCAAGAAAGGTATAGTGGTGCGCTTGAGTGAATAATACGAGTGGAATAAAACGATGTATGGAATCGTTGACGTCCATTTCTCGTGTGATTGGAATAAGAAAGCGAAGACTTGTTCAGGAAGATAGATAAGGGCTCATGAAAATGGATGACTGAAGAAACGAAGGGAGAGAGAGAGAGAGAGAGAAAGAACAACACGACAAGACGAGGATTTACTTGGATAACTGAATGCAAAAGGGAAAGCTGATGGGCAAAGGCTTAGAAAAGGAGAATGCATAAAGTGTACTTGTATATGCAAGCCTGTTTATGTTTACTAGTTTTTCTTGTTTTCTTCCTCTTCCACTCAAGCGTAGCCTTCTCTCTTTCAAACTCGCTTTCTTTGCATAAAATGGCAGGGAAACAAAAATCCAAGTATGTGTATATACCTCCATCACGACATTGTTAAAAGTGCACATTTCAGCGAGGGGAAACAAGGGATAAGGGAAGAAACGGGTGTAGTAGTAGTGTAAGCATATGAATGAACATATTTTTCTCCTCTTATGTTTACATCCTCCACTTACAAGACTCGACTGTCTCAATATTCAAACATTTCTCTGGAAGAAGAGGAAGAAGGACAGAGTTACAAATAACTTTCCCCTCTATATCCCTTAATGCTTCCTTCAAGTATTTGGCTTTCACTTCGATTGCATTTGCATACCGTGATTGTGTTCTCTTATGTGTTCTTTCCGCTCAACTCACAACATTTCACATCACTTCCCTCCTCCCCGCGCGCCGCTCTCCTTTCCCTTTGTCTTCATCAAGACGATTTGCCTTTCATCTTTTCGAGAAGTCAGTCGATGACGGAGGAAAGGAAATAATAGGGAAAAGTACAATTTGAGAACAAAGCAAGCAACACAAGACAATGGTTCAAGAAGTCTCATCTGAAATTGCACAACGAAAGCACATCGGTTGAGAATACTTTGTTTAATGGGGAAAAATCGAACAACTCCTCTGCCTTGTGTATGTCTGTGTGTTCGGCAATGCTTTTGCTTGCGAAAAAAAGAAAAGGAAAAAGAGCTATGGAAAATGTAGCGTTACAAAAGTGGACAAAAGCCCAGAAAAGAATCACTTCATATTCACGGCGTAAGAAACGGAGGAGAGGAGAAGAGAGAGAGAGGGAATGTTTCTCTGTTGGAATTATATATATATTTTCGTGTGTAAGGAAGAGACCCTTATATTATAGTTTTCTTCTTTTATATGGTTTATGGGTTTTAGCTCCATAAACTATTATATCCGTATGTTTCCGTTTATTTTTGTGCAGTTGAGTGAAAACTTCTCCGCAGTGTGCATTAAGCTTTTCTCAGGATAATATATAATGTGTGTGTGTGTGTCCCTCGGAATATAGGAAATTAATTTCAACTTCCCCCATAATTGGAGTCTATGAAGAAGTGCAGGGAGCTAAAGTTTTATCTGTATAGGTTTATTACTCCTTTTCTCTATACATTTTGTAGGGTGTACATAGTAAGAAGGTAGACAGTTGTATATGGGTTGCATGTGTACACACCATGTATACCATTTTATGAATTTATATTCTATACAAATAAAATAGTATCATGGCATCGGCAATGACTAAAAGGAAAACTTGGGGAGAGGAGAAAGAAAGTTGACAAAAGTTTGTGCTAGAAGATCTTTCCATCGGGACTCATTACAAAAGATTTGGAAAAGGTAGATTTGACAGAAATAAATGGGCAACTGTCAGCCAGGGAACACTTCCGCAAGACTGATGCCCTATTTCTTTACTTTGATTATCATGGCTACTGGCGCAATGAATATATGAATGAATGAAGAAGAAGGAACAATTTTTATTTGTGACATCTCTTTCTGCTTATGAGTTTTTCCAGGAAAAGAGAAAGAGAGAAAGGGAGAGAGAAAGAGGAAAAAATAACACAAGACGGCAGCAAACATATTTGTACAAGAGCGAGAGAGAGTTGAGTTCAACTGGGAAATAGCACCAAATTTACTTTTCCCCAGACTTGCTTCTCTCCCTCCATTCATTTTCTGAGAGAAATGAAGTTGAAGCTGGAGTAATTACTTAGACGAATAATCAAATCGAACAATACGAGCATGAAGATATAAAAAGAGAAGTGCACACTGAAGTTTTCTTTCAATAGAACTCACATGCCCATGCACGTGTTTGCTAGCAAATATTGTTTTTGTCCTTTACCTTATTCACTCTGAATGAAAGTCAAGTCATGAGGAAGTATGTTTTTTCTGCAAACTATTAAATGTCATGAACGGTAATAAAGGTACACATTAGAGTATTGAATGGAAGGAGAAGCTTCTTCCATTATGGAATTTACCGTTGAATCTGAAAGGATGCTCCGATTAGTTATAATTCGCATCATCTGTTGACACAAAGAGAGATAAAAAAGGCATGGGGAGAGTATGTGAATGATAGTGAGAAGAAGGTTATCCCACCACGGAGCACAGAGCACACCCTCAAATTTTAATCAACATTCATTTTACATGAACACTAGTCGTCGACTCAGGTCGAGAAAGAAAAAAAGCCATTTCAAGGAGTCATATATGACCCTAAAGTAGCTAGCATGGTCGCTTCACTCACAAACGTCTATTTGCAAGAGACTCTCTCTCTCTCTCTCTCTTCCCATCTCACTTTTCCGCCTTTTTTCCCTGGCATAGACACTCAACAATAATTTTAACTCCTTTTTTCCAGGAAAAAAGTAGTAGTGATTCTCTCTCGTATCCCTCGGAACTAACATTTTCTGCTATTTTACGGTAATTCTGCAAACCCTCCTCATACATTTCTAAGTGGTCCTCTTTTCACCGCTTTCCCATACACACACAACTATACTTTCCACCAAGTGCTCTCTCTCCTTTCAATACACGAAATAGATGGAAGGACATGGACATAATATACAGTAGCAGAAGACACTCTTTTTTACTCAGTCATGCTAACATTCTCCAATGTTTTATACAGTTTTGTCAGCATGAAACAGAGCTGCTCTGTACAAGGGACAGACAGAGAGAGCACCCAGTAAATACGGAGGACCAGACCAGCCAGCAATTTTATAAGATGTCCTCGTTGAAGAAGATAAAGTAATGGTAAAAGTGTTGCAAGTAGCCGGGGAAGAAGGGAAAAAAGTTTTCTTTATGTGGAGTGAGTGTGTGTGGTGGTTGGTATAGATGTTGTGGGTGTAAGGGTGACAGTAGAGTGTAGCGAGAAGCGTAACTTTCTCCTACTCACTCTCTGGATTTGAGGACTGACTGAAACAGTCTCTCTCTCTCTCTCTAGCTCCACTTGCTATACACACACTTACACTGTCCTTTTTTCCCATTCCACACTTTTGCTCCGCGTCGTCTTGGTCGCTTGTAATATAGAGAGAATGTGCAAAATAGAAAGAAAAAAACTGGAGAAAGTATCGTTTGTTTCCTCTCTAAAAAAAGTTTGGCTGAAAGTGACTTTATTTTTGTGGAGCCTTTTTTATGCGCCATAACAATAATAACATGGGTAATATGATGGGATGAAACTGGTTGAAACGACGTGATACAAAGCAACTCATTCTGACGTTATGGAAGGACGGTTTAGAGTTTTTTTGGGGGGCTTTTCTCCTAACTTGACTTCGTCTCGAATGGAATGCTGTGTAGCGTATTACGAAATTCTACTTAATATATATAACCATCTTTTCTTCCACTTTTTTTACAACTCACACCACTTCTTTTACGGGATATATAAGTCCCCTTCTCTCTTTCTATCCTAGTCGTCGTCGACGACGATACGACGTTCTTTTTTCCCAGTGCAAAAAAATACTGTAAGACAGCCTCAATTCTCGTCGACGTATTTTTCCTCCAGAATAACAAAAAATCCTCAGTCGGCAAATATATAGAAAAGCTTATGGAGCGCTCTAGCGCAAAAACTTGCACGAGTATTCAGTTAAGTTGAGATTTTTGAGTGAATATGTCAGAGGAGAAAAAGGGGAGAGGGTTGGATGGAGCACACTTGTGTGCAGCTATTACGACGACTATTTCTCAATACGAAACAATTGTGAATTTTGGCATGTAATTTTTTTTTCTCTCTCTCCCGTTTCCGCTAAGTCTGATTTTGATAGGGTATTTTCCAGTCGAACAGATTAGATTCTTTCCTGATGACTAACCCCAAAATACAACTATATTTCCTGACTCCCCTAAATTGACTGATTTATACAAGAATAAATGTACAGAAAATGGGCCATTTGAAGAGAGAGAGAAAAAAAGTTTTCCAAGTCTTGGCTTGCATACATAAAAGCGAGAGAGATATTTCGTGTATGTAGGTTCATTTTTAATGGCAACTTATAGCAACAGTCAATACAACTCGACCATTTTCTGCTGTCACATTTTTTTAAATGCTGACAAGCACAACCCACATTTCCACTTGTGATGTGGTGACATAACACAACATTTTTCCCATGGCACACATACACACACACTCTCTCCCTTCCTCTCTCTGGATTAAGAAGCTATTCCAGTGGAGAAATAATCGATAGAGGTTGGATGTTGGGAACGGGCATATTTTCCCTCAACGGGAAAGTGTAGCACTTTTCTTTTCCTTTGGTGCCTCCAATTTACTGCTCACAGCTGTAAAAAACCGTAACCTTTCCGGATAAAAACATGACGTGATCTCTTTTTTTCTTCTGCGTATGAATGTACCGTGTTTACGTATGTATGTATTCACCTTTTTAGATGCACAACGGCATGTCACGTAGTGCATCCCTCGTATATTTATGTTTAAAAATAACAAAAATGTATGATACTCAAGCAAGTGTAATATTACTTGGGCTAAGATAGTCTCCTCCGCTAAGGTACTCCAACTATGTTCGCTCAGGGCTCTTTACTTCCCAAGAGAACACGTCCTCCCTTCCTCTCTCTCTCTCTCTCTCTCTCTCTCTCTCTTTCTCGCTCAACTCTTCTTTTCTCCCATATCATCCGCCGGTTATTGTCCTGGTGGAAACAGTAATGGGTCTTCGTCATGTGAATCTCCGCCGCTAGTTGTTCAATTTCCAGTTATTTTGGCAAAGAAACTCTTTACTCTTCATTTCTGTCCTGCTGCGTTCCTGAGATGAGCAAGAAATTGGGAGACAAATCTGAAGCCAAGTGAAGCAATACACGTAATACACTAATATACACATAAGACTTGAGGATTCCTTTTCTCGTGTGTCACACATCGCTACAGCCGCACTACAACAGCGCCAACAACAACAACACACATACACATTCTTAAGTAAGATGAGAAGTATAGTAGCTAGAGTTTGTGCTGACTTGGACGAATTTTTTTCTTCTTCTCCTTCTTCTTCAGTCAAGCACCATCTAAATGTGTAAATAGAGGGAAGTTGCTTTTAAAGAGCAAAAAAATATGCACAAGTAATGTCACCGTTTTTTTCCTCTTCTTAGCCCAGCGAGTGAAAAAGTACCCGTTAGAATGTGCATAAACTGTGAACCTCGAACGAAGCAATACTTGTTTTACTGACTAACTGAAAAGAGTAGGGAATATATATAATAAAGGAGAGCTATTTCCACTTGCCGACATGTTATATATGTACGCTTATTTTGAGCATGTATGACTATTGCAAAAAAAATGTACACACACAAGGCTTTTTGCACACGCATGCATTACAAGACGAAGAGGGGAAAAGGAGGACAAGCGTTCCTTTCCTTAGGTACATACACGATGAAAATAAACGTAGACGCATGAATTGTTAGCAATGATACACATATAAAAATGAGCACGAGTGAGGATTTCCCACACAGTTCCAGTTTTCTTTTCTACTTTTTTTTGCAACGATGGCCGAGAATAATATATATACTTGCGAGAAAGAGAAGAAGAAAAAAATACTTGAGCACTGGGCTATTTCTTACTTCCGTAAGGACAACCCATAGACATGATGGAAGACAACGGCGAAGGAGAAGAAGAAAAAGAATTTCATCTATTTACTACAAAAAATGTGTATATGTTTCTATCTTCGGTTGTCTTCTATTCTTATTTTTTACTTAGCTGTGTGGCTTCCTCTCCTTGTGCTCTCTGCACCAATTGTCCTGATGTGGTCGTTCTTCTTCCTCATCTTGTTCCCCCTGGCTTCTTCACCATTTAAGCTAGTTACGTAAACGTGTTTCTACATCCATCTATAACGTTTTTTCTCTCGTCTTCTT
The DNA here is from genome assembly GCA_034687055.1 of Heteromurus nitidus. Taxonomy (NCBI): domain Eukaryota; kingdom Metazoa; phylum Arthropoda; class Collembola; order Entomobryomorpha; family Entomobryidae; genus Heteromurus; species Heteromurus nitidus. The sequence goes on from JAQFZW010004450.1 coordinate 6,694, forward strand.
TCTTCTTTTCCGCCTGATCTGTATAATGCATATAAGTAGGTCTGATATAAAGGATATTTTTTTACCACGATGAGCTGCATCAAGGCAAACAGGATCTGTGGGAGTTGTTGGGGAAAAATACTCTGCACAGTGGCTGACGGCCTCTGTGAGTGAGACAAATATAGGCTAAGCTCTCATGCAATTGCAAAAAAAGGGAAGAAAAAAACTTCTGGAGCCTTCCAGTGTTGCCTGCCTGCTTTTACTCTCTCTCTGTCGCTTTCTCTCTTTTGCCCTTGCTTTCTCTCCAACATGTCCCTAGCCTTCTTGTTCACAAGCTTTTCCGTGCCATTTTCCCTGCTTACAATCTTGTTGGGTTTTTTTCCACTATCTTGTAATTTCTCGGTATAGCAAAACCCTTCTAATGTTAATGTATCCTCCTCCATCTTTCTCTTTGCGAAAAAGAGAGAAAGGAAGAGAAAGGATGAAAGTGATTCCTTTCATCCTTTTCCTAGTGACAGAAAGAACGACAAATTCATGGGAACAAAAAGTTGCTTGTAATAGTTAACGGAGATAAATAAGCACGAGACGGAGGAATGAAAAAATGAATGTGAAACTTGTGTGTCTCGTGTACATGGCAGCTTTTTTTCTTCTTCTCCTCTGCTCCAAGTCTCATGGCATCATTACGTGGAGAAGAGGAAGTAGAAAGGCTCAGAACATGAAAAATTGTGCCACTACAGGCTAAATAGATAGCCTTTTCAAAATAACGGATGGCTGGAGGAGTCTCATTCTTCTGTTTCACTTTGCATTCGGTTGCCCTTCTCTGAATTTAAACATATTCAGAGTTGTGTTCAGGCAATGCACACACACACACGCCGAGTTGATGTGTTCTCCCTGTAAACAAAGAAAGAAACAACAACACAGTGCATCAAGCCAGAATCAAAATGGATTCTTCGGTCGTAGAGAGAATGGAGAATTGCCGGCTAGGTTCACGCTCCTCGCGTTTCCTGTTTCATTTTTAAAAATGAAACGTGGAGGTGCTCCAACTGCCGTAGTTACACACAATACCGATTCGTCCTTTAACTATGTTAATGGTCGTCGCAGTTGGTTGTGTCGTAGAGACGAGAGGAGTATTTTTTAGAGCAGAATGGAACGGATAGATACATGAGTCAAGTAAGAAACAAAGGAGTCAGCAGGTCAGAAAAAGTTCAACTTAAATAAGTACGTAGTAGTTTTTTGAGTGGGGGAAGAGGAAAGAAGAGAGAAGTTGAAGGCGGCGCTCTCCTCTCTCGTTACGACACAAACGAAAAGAGAGTCACGTCTGCATGCATGTTGATCATGGAATATTCGCACGTAAAATGAGGATCGTCAGTAGCCCGTGCAATATTTTTTGTGTGCTGAAAGAAGTTATATACGGTTGACATGTACCCGGGTTGATAGGAAGCGGGCGTGAAGCTCGAAAGAAAGGAGGAAAACTCGGAGCGAAGGAATGCTAGCGGATTTTAACTTTATTGAGGAGGATAGAGGAGCGCGAGTGTGCCGGTGCGGCACACTCTGTAGATAATGCGGAAACTGGACTGGCTTTCTCTCGCTTAAGCATATCACTCACAGATTTATTCGTGAAACAGCTCACAAGTGAATTACCACTGCCACCACATACGGGCCAGTGTGAGGAGAGGAGAGGAAGGAGAGACTTCCATGTATTCTTCAAATGAGTGGCTGAAAATAGAAATGGTCCAAAAACTCTGAAGTAATGTAGCATACACTTTTTGGCCCCACGAACGATTTAATACTATAACTCGGATATGAATGTGGAGTGGAGCTGCCGTTGTACGGAAAGAGAGAAAGCGCGGAGACACACATACCTTCTCTCACCACTCCGCTTCCTGAAGAAAAAGCATGTGTGTGCAGTTATGCATATATACTTGTATGCACACACACACACACATTCACACAATAAATGGGAGAATTTCTTTTAGGAAGCACAATGGATTCCGTAAAAACGATAGGGAAGATGGTGTGGAGGCATGAACTAGCTCTGATCTTATTTTTGAAGTCCTCTACTTCACTCTCTCCTCTCCATATTGTTATTCCACCTACTTTTACTTTTCTTTTTATACCAGAACCAGAACCTTTTCCAGTGTTGGGATATGCCAATATGTGTATGTGTGTGTGTTCCGTCTCCTTTTAACGGGAAAAGCCAAGCCACTTCGTATATAAATGCATATAGAATAGGCAGTCAACCATTAGCATCACCAACATGTGAACCAAGTGGGGGAGAAGAGTGTGGAGGAGCAATAGAAGTAATGCGACTGCAAAAAAAGTAGTCGTCGTAGAGAAGGATAAAGGAATGACTTGCAAGATGGACGAGTAGGCATAAAAGTTTTACTTAAAAGACACATAGGTTACCTAAAATCCTCCACTCGGACGGATGCTGATGCTATTTTCTGCTATTGTTGATACTTCTTCCAGAGTGAGTGTGTGTGTGAGAGAGAGAGAAGAGGGGAAAGAGTTTCTACCGCTGCTGTTACAACTATTCCGGTAAGAGAGAGGAGAACATCTAGAAGGCGATTCACTACTTTTCCCTACTTCTGTCGATATAATCCGGACTAGAGTTTCCTCCCGACTTTTTCTCTTATAGCCGCGCACTAAAACGCACAAGCTTTGATGCCTCAGCACGAAGTGGAAGTATGCATCATTCTTGTTAAAAGTCTCTCTCTCTCTCTCCCCGACTATTTCTAATATATTTTATACATGTACACAGAGATAAATATGGATGACTAAAAGTTATGTTCCGACTTTCACAGGAGCAACTTTGAGAACGGCTTACTTTACCTACAATAAATATTCAGTAACTAAATGTCATAGTGTTATTGCTGAGATTTTTCAGGGTGAGAAATTACATTTGAATAAACTTAGCATCACTCTGTTTCCTCTAAATCACCACTCGAACAACACACATGCACACACTCACACGGATACAGGGAATCGCTATCAAAGCTCCGCTCTATCACGTGTCTATATAATTTGAAAGAAAAAACTTTTTCCCGTGAAATGAATTTTCGAGAGAGAGAGTTTTGTGTGTTTAGACAAATGTTTAATAATATTCAGCTTATCAAATTTGGAAGCAGAGAGAGAGAGAGAGAGACTGCTGCTTTGTTATTCAAATTTTCATCATTTCTTCTTGTGATGCTCTCCCTGTGACCAGGGTCGTTAGCCAGTTTCTCGATGACTGATCCCCCCGTATCCATCACATTCACGTGTTCTTTTTCTATCCGCCTCCTCTGGTGTTATTGACAGAGTGCTAAATCAAAATCAAAGCTGCATCTGTCAACATCCCCGTCTCACTTTTTAGGTACAACAAAAAATTAATAATTTCAACATAGCAACTTTTTTTTGACTCCATCGGCATTTTCTTTTCAAGTAGTCTGACGAAGAAGAAGAAAAAGTTAAACTGGAAACATGTTTTTTTCTCGAGGAGCCATTAGTTTGTCTCCACTTGTGTTCCGAGGATATGTGTGTACACATATTCCCTAAAGTAGTTTAGAGTTTTTTTCCTCTTCTTCTTCTCTATCACAAATGGTAGT
>JAQFZW010004451.1:0-10255 GCA_034687055.1 Heteromurus nitidus
AAAGATGTTAATTGTAACCACACCGATTTTATCAAACAGGGCCCGTTGAAGCACAGTCATGCGGCAATACCGGTGGGTTTTGTACCTCGATATGGCGTTGTCCTCTTGGATCGGCCGTCTATGATAGCCTTTGCCCATGGTTCATTTGCTGTGAACCTCCGAGCTCATAAATCGATTCTTAATTCCGACAACAAACAAACACTTCTGATTCAGATGTTGCAGGCACTGATGGTCCTCCTTGATTACATTTTACTTTCAACATCGAGCCCATTCTTTTAACAAATGTCATGTACACTCTTGCAAACTGGAATATTGAAATAAACTTAAATAAATTATCGTTTCTTTTGACATTGATATTTCCATGATTCATATCTTAGTCCGTACTTGTTATAAAATGCTACCAAAAAGTAATTACTTCACATTCCACAGCATATTCTTCCTATCGTCAACGTTAAGAATGCCACTATATCGAATTTACTTTTGCCCAAAGTTATGTTACAAAATCGAATACGATTAGTGTGTTGAATTTTAATAGTACAATTACACATAACATATTTTTGAACATCGAATTTCAATTTTTATTTAAATTCAAAAATTAATACGCAAATTGGACATTGTAATTTGCTGGAATCAGCAAAATCAGTGATGAATATTGTTTTATTCGCAAGCTTTTGACGTACACAAATCGAGTTTATTTAACATGTGAACGTAATTAGTTGTTGTTGTTGGCATGAAAAGATTTAGAATACAAGTTACCTAATTTGCCATCGTATATATGAAATTTTAACGATTTTTATTGTATTGCTTTTTACCACAAAGCTTTTAGGCATTTGTCCCAGCCAAAATTGTCCAGTATTCTTTTAGATTAGAGTACAGTTGCCGCCGGAGGCGGCAACGTACTCCCAAAACTGTTAAAGTTTCGAAAAGTTTCGAAAAATCACTAAAAAATTTCGAAAATTGTTCGAAAAATCACTGAAAAATATTCGAAAATTTCGAAATAGTTAAGAGTACACTTCGTTCCGGCATTCTAGTGTCGGAGTACACTATACAAGTTTTCCATGCCTGTAAAAGTAAAATTTAACCCTGTCGGTCTCGTTCAACTGCTTCTCGTCCTGGACATTGGAAACAAGGGGCTAATCGCACTAAGAAACATTGTCCAGTATCCATGGCAACACAGACACCTGCCCCAGAAGCCGAGAGGATGGTTGAGAGCGTGGAGTTTGACTCAAAAGCAAGTCAAATTATTGATAAAGTGGCAAGAATTTGTGATGACTATTGTGATAATTCAGAGAAGGATAGTTCTCCAGGTAAACCTTTGGTCGTACAACATTGGAAATGCAATCTTTATCTTGATAACTTCAGGGTTGTTTCTAGGAGCATTACCGGGATATGCATTGATATATTTCTACAAAATAATTCCGTTGTGGTTAGTTGGAATGGTCGTAGCAGTTGCAGGGGCTGCCTTTATCTTGTACAGCATTCTCATTCTTTATGTCACAAGAATAGAGGAGAATTCATTTATGCTTAATTGTGTTTTTGCTGATGCATTGAAATCACATAAACTTGGGAGTAAGTATGTTGCTACGTTGAAATCTGTGCCGATAAAAACGCCTTTTGTTAAGTTGACTCAAGACAGTGGAAAGGATTTGTTGAGTCTTCCACTGAATATTACGCTCAATATGGTCCTCGCCTTTCCTGTTAAATTTTAGTGATTGAAATAATTAATTGAATATATATTAGCTATCTAATCTTGTTTGCAAATTAAAGAATAAAACTAGAGGCAACAAAGCTTCATTGCAGAGTTGAAGAAATCATCATGTCCCTTCTGCAATCAATAGACTAATCGTAAGTAGACAGCAAATTTTATGATTTAGGTTCAAATAAAACCACCATGGTTGAAGACTCCTTTTCTGCAAATTATGTTTGGGTGGCCTGAAATATCAAGTATAATTATTTAAATGCTACATTTCAATTTAAGTTAGGAGTGGATTTAATTTAAAAATTGAGATTCGATTTACAAAAAATATGTTGTGTATAATTGTTCAGTACTAAAATTCAATACACTCGTCTATTAGAATGTATACTCATTGGACGTTTCGAAATGTTCCGTTGCCAGGGTCAGTGTTTCAGAATAGGTTGCATGGGTTGAGGGAACGTGGATTTATTGAGGTGTGGATGGAGTGGAAAAGAAGGCTGGATTTGCACCATGAGAGGTATATGGAGAAGAGGTGGGACAAAGTGGGCTAAGCGGGTCTGCATGAAAGATAATTTTCTTGTTGTCATTGGATGCACGGTGTTTTGGCTTGGCGAGAACGCGAAGAGGGAGCAGATTTGCTTTCAATATAAAAAATAATCGATTAATATATTTTACGTTCAATTATTTTTTATTTTTTAAAAGTACCTGGTATCCCTTGTATATAAATTGTGATAAATAAGAAGAAAAATTATGTGTCAGATTAAGCTCTTGTGTTTACTCATAAGTTTGGTTTCATAAGAAAATATAACCAAATATATTGAAAAAATTATGTAAAAGGAAGCGAAGCCGAAGGACAAAATCCGAAATAATTCAGATGACCTTAAAAATGTTTTAAAAGCACATTAACACAAATATTGCTTTCTCTGTATGAGACGCACACGAATGGGTTGCACATATTAACCTAGACTAAAACTCCATTTAAATAATAAAGCTTTAAATATTCTGAATATTATACAATGCAACCTGTTTAAAATATAAAAAATTAATAACATAATTACACACGCAAAAAGAAACAGCTAACATTGAATAATATTGAATTTGAAACTCATCCGAAATTTGGAAGCTTACACACTTTTGTATATCAAATTACCAACTTCTCCCATAGATTTGCCGGTCGGATTTGTCAATGACATTTCGACTTTCTAATACTAAAACCTTCCCGTAGCTGTGAAAATTATTTCAGGAATGGCACTACTGTTAATGATAGGAAGTGTATGCTGACAAAAGTGAAGTAATTACTTTTTGGTAACATTTTATAATAAGTACGGACTAGCGAGGGGATATACCTACATGAAATTCTAGTATCGCTTTGATACTTTTACCAGTGATAGGTCTTTCGTAGGTCAACTTGAAGATGAGCAAGGGTTCTGGAGAAAAGCCCAAAAAACTGGAATTCCGGAAACAAAATCCGAGTTCGTAAATGTATTTTTACATGGGAATATTAAAGTTTTCAAGGGCGGACCCTTATCTCTTTTTTCAAAACAACAAGGCCATGTTTGTAGGGATAACAGGAATGTGAAGGCAAATCCGTTTGCTCATTTGCATACAGCCGCCTGTTTCAACTGGGAAGTCAGAGGCAAGGATTGAAAGTTTTGAAAAAGTGATAAGACAGTATGCATTTATGCAAATGAGACCGATGTTTTCGAAACTTATGTTACACGTGCAAATATTGCCTTGCTGTTTTGAAAAAGAGATAAGGGTCCACCCTTGAAAACTTTAACTTTCCCATGTAAAAATGCATTTACGAACTCGAATTTTGTTTATGGAATTCCAGTTTTTTGGCTTTTCTCCAGAACCCTTGCCCATTGCAAAAAGTATATTTGCCAATCTTCAAGTTGACCGAAGACCTATCACTGGTAGAAGTATCAAAGCGATACTAGAATTTCATGTAAATATGTATCCTCGTAAGTACATAAATGACATAAATAGCATAGTGAAAGGAAATCAGAATTACTTCAGTTTATTTAAATAATATGCGCAACTCGTTGTTTGTGAGCAAAAGTGTACATGAAATTTGTTAAAACAATGGGACTGACGCGTTGAAAGTAAAATGTAATCAAGCAGGATCATCTGTCTGCAACGTATGAGTCAGAAGTGTTTGTTATCGGAATTAAGGATATCTTAGTTGTAATTTTTTTCCGTAAGGAAAGTATTCATCTCACGTCCGAAGTTTGGTTTTATGAAAATTGTGCGAACTGACCTGAGTTGACAACTATTTCGAAATTCAGGAAATTTTTTGCAGTGAATTGTGGATAATTAAATTATCTACAATTCACTGCAAAAGTTTTCCAGAAATTCGCAATAGTTATTACGTCAAGTCGCCGGAAAGTTATTATAATGGGATCCCCTTAAGAATCATTTAATGAGAGTCGGTGGTTCACAACAAGGTTCAAAATATGGGCAAATGCTGTTGAGGTTGATGATCCATCCCTCAGGACAAAGCGAAAGCCTGGTACAATACCCACCTCGAGTGCCACAAGACTGTGCTTCAACGGGCCCTGTTTGATAAAATCAGCGTGGTTACAATTAATATCTTTCAAAATGAAATATGTTGTCAACCTACGACTTACCAATGGCCATACAGAAAATCATAGCCAGAACTACGATGGTAAGAAGTGCAGTGTGTTTTCCGTTCCGCGTCATTGTTCTAGTTTCACGATTGTTAAGGATTCCTTCAAAACTGGAAGTAGTGCTCAAAATGTAGTTTGAAGGAAGACTGATACCTGCTCTCCAAAAAATTTCGGATTTTATAAGAAAAATGAAAGTAATTTTACAATATTTTTTGGGTCACTCTTCTTTACTGTCATATGCAAAGTTATTACGAGTCGACTTGATTCCGCATTGTCAAGACCACATGCCACATTTGCCTGGAGGATACAGAAGAGCGAACTTCCATACCTGGGGATTTATGTGTACCTGTTATTCCCAGAATCAACTGTAATTCTATCATGTTTGCCAAGGAAGGTGATTGAACTGGTATGTCGATCGGGAGCGTGAACGGACAGACGGACACCCACTGAATTCCAGTTAAAATTAGTTGATACGTACACTAATGCAGACATTTTTTGTGGGTTTGACTGTTGGTTTTGTAGCTACCATAGGAAGCTGTTTTGAATGCTCTTTCATTTGGTGATTAACGGTTTTATGAGAAAATTTCATCTGGGCTATTGGGCTACTCTCCTTTATTGTCGCATGCAAAATTATTGCGAGACTTGATTTCCTATTGTGAAAGCCACATGCTACATTTACTTGCAAATTTACAAAATTTCAATACCCGTGATCTGGGCTATTGGGCTATTCTCTTTTATTCTCAGCTTCTTCGTTCAGCCGTTACTCATTAGCCAATATATATACGTTTCAAAATCATGAAATTGTGGGCTTCAAATTTTGATGTGTTATTAGCGAATAGTGATAGAGTTTTAGATTTCGAAGTTCTGGGTTTAGGATGATTTCGAGGACAGAGCCACACACACAACATAGGGATTTTTTGGAAATATAGTATTGCATTATATTCGTACGTACTCTGAGAATAAAATGTACACACACATCCACAGGTATTGAAATTTTGTAAATTTGCACGTAAATGTAGCATGTGGCTTTCACAATGGGAAATCCAGTTTCGCAATAATTTTGAATTTGACAATAAAGAAGAGTAGCCCAATAGCCCAGATGAAAGTTCCTCCTAAAACCGTTATAATTACCAAATGAAAACATCAAAGCAGCTTCTTGTTAGCCACACAAAACAACAGTCAAATCCACAAAAATATCTACACAATCGTATTCATAAACTAATTCTTAATGGAATTGTTGATTTTTCCGTTAATCTGATGTCCGTTCACGCTCCCGATCGACCCACCAGATCAATATCCTTCCTTGGCAAACATGATAGAATTACAGTTAATTCTGGGAATAAGACTTACAAATCCACAAATATGGAAGTTCGATAACCTCAATACAAATGTGGCGTGTGGTCTTCACAATGCGAAACCAAGTTCCATACTAATTTTGCACTTGACAATAAGGAATAATGACCCAAAAAAATGTAGTAAAACTTATTGAATTTTTCTTATAAAACCCGAAAATTTTTGGGGAGCAGGTATCAATCTTCCTTTCAAACTACATTTTGAGCACTACTTACAGTTTTGAAGGAATTCTAAGCAATCGAGAAACGAGTATAATGAAGCGGACCGGAAAACACACTGCACTTCTTGCCATCGTAGTTCTGGCTATGATTTGCTGTATGGCCATTGGTAAGTCGAAAGTTGACAACGCATTTCATTTTGAAAGATGTTAATTGTAACCACACTGATTTTATCAAACAGGGCCCGTTGAAGCACAGTCATGCGTCGAAGACGGTGGGTTTTGTACCTGGCCATGGCTCTGTCCTCCTGGATGGGGCCTCTCTGATAGCCCTTGCCCATGGTTTCGACTTTGCTGTGAACCTCCGAGTTTATAAAACGATTCTTAATTCCGACAACAAACACTTCTGATTTAGATGTTGCAGGCACTAATGGTCCTGCTTGATTACATTTTACTTTCGACATCGAGCCCATTGCTTTAACAAATGTCAGGTACACTCTTGTAAACTGGAATATTGAAATAAACTTAAATAAATTATCATTTCTTTTGACATTGCTTTTTCCATGATTCATCTTAGTTCTTACTTGTTGTAAAATGCTACCAAAAAGTAATTACTTCACATTCGTCAGCATATTCTTCCTATAGTAAACGTTAAGAATGCCACTATATCGAATTTAGTTTTGCCCAAAGTTATGTTACAAAATCGAATAAAATGAGTGTATTGAATTTTATTATTGTACAATTATACACAACATATTCCTTGAACATTGAATTTCAATTTTTATATAAATTCAAAAATTAATACACATATTTATTGGACAATGTAGTTTGCTGGAATTAACAAAAGCAGTGATGAATATGGTTTTATTCCCAAGCTTTTGACATACACTAATCTAGCATATATATAACATATATTGCATACATATTTGCAATCACAAAATTGAAGCACAAAACTTATGAACGTAAGTAGTTGTTGTCGTGAAAAGATTTCGAATGCCAGTTGCCGAAATTGCCATTTTACTTATGAAATTTAAAAGAGTTTTATGGTATTGATTTGCCACAAAACTTTTTGGCATTTGTCACAGCCAAAATTGTCCAGTATTCTTTTAGAAAGGCATATATACATGCGGTGTATTCTAATGTAAAATAATTTAACATTCTAAAGCCCTTAAGCTACGTTTCATAATTCCCTTGTTCTTACTCTACGTTCTACAGCGTCTTATTTGTGAGCTCGGCACAAATCCGACATACTGCCTGCACTTAAAATGGGTACTCCACTAAGCTGGTGGGCTTTCGCAACATCTTTTCGCTTTTACGAAAAAATCCTTCCATTCCCATTTCACTGGAATTCGAAAGAAAAAAAGCTCACCTTCATAACTACACGCAAACTGGTACGTTGGAGCTGGATAGGCATTTCAATAATGGCATTGGCAGTCATTTGCACCACAATAAACATCCTTCATCAATTCTCGATCCGCCGTTGGACCTTTATGAACTATCTAAAAATCACAGGATTGATGATATTCTTAACTGCAAATATTATATCCAGCGAGTTGGCAACTGTCTACACCCGAAACGGTCTCGAAATGGCAGCCCTCTTCAGTGACAGTTACCAGGCGGAGATTAATGCCATCCGATCACTCCGAATTGCGTATTTATTCATCTCTCCCCCAGTCCAAAAGGACGTTGTTGGAATACTCTCGTTTGTGGCTAATGTTGCACTATTATTTGTTTTAATTGTCGCTCCAGTTGCTCTAATTTTTTTAGAAATCGATCCCTTATTTGTGTTTTTCGATGCTATTCCCATTTTCCCTGGGCAGTCAAATCTTATACAATCGATATTAGTCAGATTTTTATTTGCTTTATCCGTAATGGTTGTTTTGATTCGTTGGTTAACATTCTGTCTCGTTCAACTACTTCTCGTCCTGGACATTGGAAACAAGGGGCTAATCGCACTTAGAAACATTGTCCAGTATCCATCGAAACACAGACACCTGCCCCAGAAGCCGAGAGGATGGTTGAGAGCGTGGAGTTTGACTCAAAAGCAAGTTAAATTATTGACAAAGTGGCAAGAATTTGTGATAACTATTGTGATAATTCAGAGAAGGATAGTTGTCCAGGTAAACCTTTGGTCGTACAACATTGGAAATGCAATCTTTATCTTGATAACTTCAGGCTTGTTTCTAGGATCATTACCGGGTTATGCATTGATATATTTCTCCGAAATAATTCCGTTGTGGTTAGTTGGAATGGTAGTAGCAGTTGCAGGGGCAGCCTTTGTCTTGTACAGCATTCTCATTCTTTATGTCACAAGAATAGAGGAGAATTCATTTATGCTTAATTGTGCTTTGGCTGATGCATTGAAATCACATAAACTTGGGAGTAAGTATGTTGCTACGTTGAAATCTGTGCCGATAAAAACGCCTTTTGTTAAGTTGACTCAAGACAGCAGAAAGGATTTGATGAGTCTTCCACTCAATATTACGCTCAACATGGTCCTCACCTTTCCTGTTAAATTTTAGTGATTTAGAGGCAAAGTAGAAAATTCATAAATATATAAATCTTTAATTTTTAGGCGTATATTGTAAACTACCTGACATTCCTTACAAACGGTTATAAGGAAGAAGAAAAGTTGTTTTTGAGACTATGTAAGCTCTCATTTATTAGTCATATCCAATAAATATAATGGAAAATTGTGTATATTCATCTTTATGATGAGCACAGTTCGGTAAATGGGATAAGTTTCAAAAGAAAATGTATTGAAAAATATGTAATTAAGGAAGCAAAAGACATACGATAAATAATTCAGATGACCTTAAACATGTTTTAAAAACACATTAGCACATATTGCTTTCTCAGTATGACGCACACGAACTAGTTGTTTTTGTAAATTTAGCATATTTAAAAATAAGAAGTTTGGTAATAAAACTGTCATATAAATTCAAACTGTCAATGTTTCAAACCCGAACGGTTCTTTCCATACTTCAAAATGTGTCCAATCTATTTTATAGTTTTCTTCGTTTGGAGTGCCCCGTTTTCAACCACACATTTCGCCAGAGCCGGAAGAGTTTTAAACGTGGAGAGGGAGCTGGAAATCTTTTCAAATTGTAGCATTCATTTAATTGTCGCACAGCTATCGGGAGAATCCGAATTCGATCTTAATCCGGAACACACTCATTATATTCCATGTATTGTTTCAGTATATATCTACAAACAATTTTTAGCAGAAACTTACGAAACAGCGCCAGTATTATGTCACGACGAAAACCAGCAAGAGTTTGGATTTGGGCTGAATTTGTCAGAAACCTCGAGAAACTTCATTTTCCACGGGAGCCCACATCGAAATCCATGTGAAGTTCAGCTATTCTTCGCTCCAATTCAGTGTCAAGCATTTCGGCTCAATCCTGATCTCCAGGATTTGAAACCTTATGAAAATTTTCTGTTTACGGACCAAATGGAAGTTGCTCTGGATATGGAGCATGGAATGCTCATATTCACAAGGGCGAGCAGATACTTCATTTTAGTGACGACGAATAAAAATGCGAGTCAAGCGGCAAGTATTTTCCATCTGCATAACTACGGTGAAATTGGTGGTAATGTCAACCATGGCAATTATCCAACAAATTTAATTTTTCTTGTCGATAATGAACTTGAAATAGAATCCAAATTTATCCTAATTCAAAACCATATCGCGACAAAAGAAACTTTTCATGGAAGCCTCCACAAGTGTAGGGAACAGCTTCAAGACTATCTGGAAAAGTGGTCCTGTCTTAGAAACTTTTACTTGAATCTTCAATTCGGACTGGAACCTTTGGACTGGGATTCAAATCTAAAAAGCTTATTCAAATTCGAATCCATCATTCCACCGGAAAACCTAGCATTAGTCTACCAATACCAGTGCAACTTGTGTTTCCATGACAACTTCAATTCTATTTCTATTAACAACGCATTCGTGACCCAGTTAGAATCCAAGATGGATTTAAACAAAATTTTACTAAATGTTTTCTCTCCGAATGCCTCATTCATTCCGCGGGATAAATTAAGCGATTTTCCATTCTTCCTGTGGCCATCGTGAACAAGGTTGGGGAGCACAAGAGTTCATTCTGGCTGTCTGAAAAGGGGATTTATTATGTGACTTGCGCGGATATTTCCGAAATCGACGGGATCTCGTTTGTAGGCTATATTTCCGCATTTGACATGTCGATTTGGGCTATTCTGATGATAACCATGACTTTGACAAGTGTCTACTTGAAATTTTACTTTCAAATAAATTTAAATTCAATGAAAACTACTGAAAAGTCCCACAGCAACAGTATTTTTGACATGCTTGATCAGCATGGATATTTAAGGTCATAAGGTCATTGACCCTAAAATCTCCATGCTTTAAAAAAGCATTATGATGTATTCAGTACAACTGCT
>JAQFZW010004452.1:0-10254 GCA_034687055.1 Heteromurus nitidus
GTGTACTGATTTTGGTAAAATGGTTGTTGGTGGCCGATCGTTTAGGCAAACTGGATTTGGTGAAGCGTCTGACAACGAGTTCCTTCGTTATATACATTCATATCGTGAATGCATGTGAGATGCTTACCTGTAAAGAGACAAAAATTTAGAAAATTAGATACTTTATACTCAAAAGAGAATAAGAGGGTTTGGATATTTTATGGATTTTCTTGGTATCCAGTCCAGCACGAAGTACAAAAAGAATGCCGAAATGCCTTTCTGCCAGTTTCTAAGTGGAAGAATGCCAGTACCAAGCTTGTGAAAGAATTCTCCGGATTTTCAAAAGTATAGCAGGCAGTAATGCATGCACATTATGCAAATGTAGATCACAATATCATGTATTTTATGGATCACACATATGAGCCTTTGTGTTATAGTTTACGTCGGCTGACAAAGAGGAGAAGTATGTTCGAAGCTAAATTATACTGCGTGAAAAGGTCAACTTAATAATAAAAAAAGTGACAATACGACTGAGAGTGTACAATTCACAAAACACAAGGGAATATGTACGTGCATGGCACAAAAACATCATCACATCATTTTGCTCAGTTGGTTACATATTATTGTGCTCAAACACAAAAAAACGAACGCGTACAGGAAGACGGCAGTAAAAATGGTTAACTATCCGTAACTGTAAATAATATAGTTTTAATAAGCTCCCTTTTCTTATTACTCTGCATGGCTTGGTTTTGGTATAAGTGAAAATCTTGCTGAACTTAAATGAAATTACAGAACCGAAGCAAATAATAAATGTATGCCTACTTTTATGTATACACACATTTTGCTATATATTATGCTTCATTTCCCAATCATGCAGTTTGCTTTGTAGTTTTGGAAGAAACGGTGCACACATGAACGACATGTATGTACATATTTGTGTCGGCTTTTATATTGGAGGTAGCTTTTGAGGCAGGAATGGATCTCCGCACTCTCTCCCACTAAACGTAAGGCTACGAGCTACACGTTACGAGCTTACATCAGATTAGAGCTTAACAACAAAGATTCGTTTATTGCCTAAACTGTTGAGTAACACCACAAAGCAGGAAAGAGAATAGGTTTTGTTGTGCACTCTCGCAGTCTAGCGCGAGGGAGAAAAGGCGAAGACGAGACCTTGTGAGAGAAGAGCTCTGCTCTCCTCAAAACGATATTATACACACATCGGCCACGCATTTTCCTTTGCGAGAACTGAGCTAGTCCCAAAAACGAAAAGGTATCAAATGTGTATAAAACCTGGAGAGATACGAAGTGGATATGTACATATATCTTCTTCTCCCGTTTTCCCAGCTTCACATTCTTCAGTCGAAAAAGCAAGGAAGTCGTGAAAGAAGACGAGAAACGGAGCATTTATGTACAAAAGTATACATAATATTATTTATTTGTATAAATATAATGAAAATGGATCGTATTTTTCAGATGAGTGATCAAAGGGAGAAGTGTACATATTATACATCATATGAAATTATGAAATCCATACATAATGTTATGCAGCGCAATGTGAGCCCCCGACTTGGAGCATATAGTTACACAATGTCTGTATACTCGAGCAAAAAAAAAGACTTTTGTTGGCAGAAGAAGAAAAGAACAGGGAGAGAGAAGAAAAGGGAAAACTTGTGACTTGACTGGGTTGCAAATAGTCGACAAGCTTGGGCAAACTTATGAATCGTACTTACTAAACACACGTATTCAAAAAAAATATACTCGACTGTTACTGCCGGCACTGCCGCTGCTACCCTCGCCGTTTTTTATACTCGGCTCTTTTCTTATTGCAAAAAAGGAAGAAGACATGTCATGCAATAATTCGATACACATTGGCTCGCCTTTTCCTCTCTCTCTCTCTCTTCAAGCTCAACTTGCACAAGAGTATTTATCCTCAAGAAATATTACTATTTACAATTTACAATTCTCATAAATTCTAGCTATAAAGATTCCGTGATCCCTCCCTGGGAGTTTTATGGGACCCGCGTGTGCTCCAGAGTCCTCCAAGTGATGCAATAAAATCCCTATATTATATTATCAAAATTGTATTTATTAAAATTTAATAAGTTCTTCTCCTTTCTTGAGCAGCCATCACAAATACTAATACGAAACGACGAACATCCAGCCTGCCAGCTACAAACAGTATTGCATTCGTATAGTTTCGAACGAAACATGCCACGACCAAATAGCATCACTTTTTTCAATAATATGTTATATAATGTCTTCAGACCAGGACCTTCTCCACTGTTCACGTAATAGCCGCTCGCTCGCTCGCTGTAACAGCTTCAGAATATATTTGGAGGATATATAAGGCAAAAAGCGACTAGATTCAATCCATGTAACCATATATCGCACATATACATATTGCCACAAGCGACCAAACCAACTAGCCTTGAATAAGCACACGTGATGTGTATGTACGCATCTTTTGTGTGCACGAGAATCACGACCGATTCGTACCTATTTTTTCTCCTCTGAAAACGTACACTTTTTGTACAGGAATGCGCTTCGAGCAGTAGTAATGTATCCCTTTCCTCTCTATCCTCCACAGTCACAAAGAATTGTCAGAGATTCAGAGAGGAGTATTGTGCGAGCACAACAAGTGGTGGGATATGTACTTACGCTCTACAGCTTTTGGATGTACCGACACAGGCACACAGAGATTACATTTTGCGTTTTATTGAGGTGAGCAAAATAGCGGCGCTCCCGTGTGCTTCTCTGCACACGGAGAAATAAAAACAGTGAGTGGTGGTTGGTGGTGGTATTATTAGGATTATTGGGTTAAAACAGTGTACAATATATTCTATCAAGGTTTAATGCATAAAAGTGATTCCTCTGCAAATCGATGCGGAATCTACAACTTCCTCTAGATACGAGGAAGGTTGAAAATGGCACGTTTTGTAATTGAAGATAAGTCGCTTGTGGTAGACATTGAAAATTGTTTTTGAATCGATCTTTTCTCTCTCGCATACTGGTAAATTATTTTTTTCCAGGTCACTGACTAAGTGAATGCTAAAGATTTTCTAATCTCGTGTTACAATCAGATCAGATTTTTGCCGTAGTGCGTATTCATGTTGGTTGCCTTTATCTTATAGGAAATATCACAATAGCATATTATTGTGGTTGAGTTATACACACACAATGTTACTGTTACGCAATAAAAATAATATTAATTAGCTCTCTCCTTCTAATAAGCGGTTATTTTATGTTTCACTTGTAGGTTTATATCCCTTCGCAAATATATTCAATGGATTCTGCTCCGCAAATCTAAACGGTCTTTTTCTTCAAACAATAAACCAAATATAATAACTTTCGTTTTGAAAAAAATAAATCCCTCTCGCAGCTTCTTGAGCTACTGCATTTTTTCTTATGCCGACCTGACTTCAATGGGATGCTAATTCTCAAATTCTCACAAGTTGGAAAAGCATATTGCTAAAAAAATATTGTGCACATTAACGAGCAAAAACAACGTTTTACGTGTTTCACGTTTATTAACAAAAACAGCCATTAAGCTTGCCATTTATTCCTTTGCAACATGATTTTTCATGAGGTTCACTAATGATTGCTGAATATAACTTGATTTTTTTTTCGTTACGAGAAGTGAACTCATTAAAATGCCAGATCCTATATACAACATTGATGTTTTTCGCATCGTCTACTCCTGTAAGATCGTAACTCAAAGAAAGCACATAAAAGCTCTCAACAGTGGTACAACTCTCAAGTTTTCGGTTGTGTCGTAGACGAAATTTTCCCGACCATTCTATTTCCCAGAAGTTCTTGAAAAAAAATCCTAATTTGTAGCAAGGACGTGAGCTTAAAAAGACGTATGTACATCCACAGATAATGAATATATATGAGAGGTAGAGGTAGATATACAATATGTATTTGATGGGTGCAAGACAAGAAGGGAACAAATATCCAGCAGGAGAAAGACCTTTTGCATTTATCAATCTTTAGAAAATCATGTTATTCATTTAAAATAAAACATCCATAATAACAAGTGGTTAATAACAAGGGAAAAAAATGAAGAATCGCTTATAAAATAACGTTTTTCTTCTCTCTTCATTGTGATCACTTCATGAATTAAATATTGTGTGGCTTCACAAGCAGTTAGGAACAATCAGCCTTCGTTAGTGATCCCTGCACAACAATCCCGTTCCCATTAGATCAATGTGTAACATGTCTACTACGTCCACAGGACAAGAATATCAAGCCCGAAAAGAATGTGGTGAGTGTGGAAGGAGGACTACTATGAATGGCTTGTATCATGATGACGTGACAGCGAGTTGCTGGCTTTTTATATATACAAGAGTTTTGTCTATGATTATGCTCAGTTCATTACCATCGTGCAATTTTAATGGTAGTTGTAATAGTGCAAAAAATATTAACATTTTAATTGTCAATTTTACATGAGAATAATAAATAATTAGGGGAAAACTGGTCAGCCCTTCATGTCTCTTCTCTCTGCTGAAGATAATTGAAATACAATTTTCAAAAGCCCGAAACAAGGAGGCTCTAAAGAGCGTCGTTAAAATTACCAGCGCATTGTGTGTGTGATGGCATATTCTTCACTCACTCACTCAGTTTTCAGTATGATTACTCCTTATTATTACCATTATATGCAGGAAAAAATTGAAGTAAACCAAAGCGAAACTGATACAAGCTCTATGCAAAAGTTTCGCTTTGCCAACTAATATTTTCCATTCTCTCTCCATCTCCTCAACTTACTCGTGCAACATGATACGCAGTCAGTAAAAGATAGTTGTGTTGTGTGGTGGTATAGTGGCAGGCATGAAATGACTATGACTGAGATGAGCAAAATAATAACAACAATAATAATAAACAAGGTGATTATTACTACATTGTGTTCCTTTGCACGTAAATCGTTAGACAGTTAATTAAAACGAAGAGAGAGAAGATGAGATGAGGGGAAAGCCCTTTTTTACTCCCGATAATACGGCGATATATTGCACTGAGGGAAGAGAACTGTGCCAGAGCAGTCTCATTACCTCAACATTCATCAGACTAACATTTCATATATGCATATGCACTGTGGCAAGAATAGGAATATAATATTCACAATTATTATTCAACTTTTCCATAAAGCGACGAGTGTGCACTGCTATAACCTTACACCAGGATGTAGTCAGATATAAAATGTGTATCGACACAAGAAGGAACAACTATATGGACCACTTGGTGATCACCTCTGATTGTTTTATTATCGCGAGTGGAAAGAAGACGTTTTAATGACTTGATATGTGTGGAGGATAATAGAAGGCGTAAAAGACTCATACAAGCTCTGTGATACTGTGTAAGCAATTATAAGCATGAGACATGCATAAGATATGCATATTTGGATTTGAAGAATTAGCACCACAACAAACGTAGTGACTCAAATGTGTATGAAAGCAAGAAATTTAGAGAATTTTAGGTGGCTCGATAATAGCCCAAATGTCCAGCTCTTATTGGTTTTTTAATACTTTGTGAAACGTGTTTAACGTGCACCTGCAATAAAAGAAAAACCTGATGGTCGTATTCAATTCGATTGTGAGTACGTAGTTCCACCCAGTTCTAAAAGGCCCACAGCGATGAATAAAAATGTTTATAAGCGTTCAGGGGAATGAATGAATGAATTTCGTCGAGATGGGTAGAGCATATCATTATATTATACCATCCTGTTCCATGAATGTGCTCACTCACAACACTAGTCTTTGAGAGAAACTAATCATTTTTCGATTTCGCATTGCGGTAATTACGCATTACGCTTGTGGTTGCTCATAATAATCTATTTTTCAGCCTGGATTCAATCTTATTATGAATCATCATTTCATCTCCCCATAAAATGAGTTTCCTTGAAAGATATATATACTCACGTAGAGCGAGAGAGAGAGAGAGAGAGATGTGTGGCTCAGGTCTTTCATCCAGAAAAATAATTGCATATTTTTATGATTCCCCGAGTTAATTAATATACTTTATTGCCGATCCGATTGAATGACTGATGTAATTTTTAAAACCGAACTTCTTCAGCTCTCATCATTACTTCGCAGGATTGCAGGTCATAACAGGAAAGAGGACGAGAGGTGAGGAAGAGAGGGGGAGCAGAGAAAATTGGCAAATGATGGAAAACAATGTTCGCAGTCACTTACACTTTATGCACTGCCCTTTCATCATTACGATGAACTGATTGTAATAAAAAGTAAACTGAATTCATCTTGGGGAAGGCAAGTTCCCAATCTCGAGATTTATAAAGACAGGAACAGGTTTCCTTTTAATTTCGAGATTTTCTTCGGTACTCCTCTCATTATCTCTCCTCTTCGTCTCTCTACACATTATTCTCCTCTTTGCATTATTTTGTATATGTGGATGATGATATGTGTTATAGAAAATTGATTGTATTACTACGGCGAGAGAGTTTATAGATAAAGTTTGCACTACAAGTCCTCTTCACATATATGCATATACTCTCTTGAGTCAGAAGTATAAGTTCTCTCTCAATTTTGATGACTTGTGCTCTGCACACATCTGCTGCCTGCTCCTGTGAGTTGAGCTATCACCATCACTCTTTTATGCGCTGTTGTGAGGAGTTGCAATGGGTGTAACTTTTAATTGGATGTGCATTTATATATCACTGTCAATGGGCAAGTTGGCCGTGCTGAGCTGAGCGCATTCAAGTCGCGGTCGGACGGAGGAATGAAGAGCGTTCCTCTTTTTCATTACAGCCACGAGAGAGAGAGAGAGAGAGAGAGAATTGTTAACTCCTACAGAAAGCCATCACGTAGCCTATTTGCGTAATAATAAGAATAAAATACGAGGCAAGGTGAACTCATCAAAATGCTCATTAATGAAGAGAGAAATAAGCATTTCGGAATTTTTCTTCATGACTCCAAATGCTCATGCAAATCTTTAGTAATTGGTAATTGCAAACAAGAAATCCGCTCCACGATCATAATCATTTTCTCATCTGATCATCTCTGGGCTGTGTGAGCTCAAATTGTTTTTTTTTTTTTGAAAAATAATAAATAGAATATAAACTGCAAAACCTGATACACTTGCAACAATGTGGTCTTGTTTGCCCCAGGTATAAACACAATTTTTATTTCACATGCATTTCTTTTACATTGCAAATGTGATTGCTGTCTGACAAAAACCTTGAAATCTTCGAAAAGCTCTTTTATACAGGTACTAACGCTCCAAATGAGCACTACATCTATTACCGTCTATGATGTAGCTCTAAATCAATCCTGATTTTTCGAGCTCAACTCAATCCCAAAAAGAAACTGCCGAAAATTGATTTACGTGAAGGGAGATGCGTTACATTAGGCCTCTCGCACTAATTTGCATGCACGTTCAGAGAAAAACAAAAAAGGAGACTAGCAAATCACATATAAAATGTACCAATCTGCAAACGACCGTGTCATCATTATTTGAACATTTGGCACTGGTTGTGGAGCATCAGTGTTGCTGTGAAATTGTTTCAAACCAAGTGCCTAATTATTTCAACCGTTGCATTACTTAACAAGGTGCGTTGAGCCTAATCACTCACAACACATTCATAACAGTAATTACTAGTGACCATCATATATCCTCCTATAATTTTCCCAATGAGGAAAATCCATGCTTTTTAAAATGCTAGAGAGCGACTGAGAAACAAGTAATATGTACAGAATACGAAGGGCTCGTGATACTTGGAATGATTTTTTACCCTTGCAAATAAGCTGATTGTATCAAATTTACGAGCTACACGGTGGCAATAAAGCTAATAAAATCCGTAAATGGAGCAACCAGTTCCTTATTCCATTCTCACTGAGAAGAAAAAGCTCTAATTTAATGATTTAAAACTGGAGTGTGAGAGGGAGAGAGGGAAGGAGTTGCAATTTGAGATTTAATTAGTGGAGAAGAGATGAATTTTCCATGTCTGCTGATTAATGGCTCACGGAAGTTTCATCACAAAAGTACACACGATACAAACATCATAGCTCTCTCTCCCTCGCGAGTTTTTACAGGCGCTAACGTGTAATGTGCAATAAGCAAAGTAGTTGTAATGGTATAATAATTTAATGTTGGACTAAAAAACAACTAAAACCGGGTACACAATCACTCGTTTGCTTTGTACATATATATTCACATAGATCCACACTTTTATATACATTTTGTACACTGGTTTTTTTCCACGTGATGCATTACTGTCTTCAGTTTACTTGAGCTTACTTGTAAATTCTCACACAAACTGCAAGCCATTGCATTTTTTCCGTTTCTCATTCCCCGACATCTCGACCCATACACTGTACTTTTGTTCCAAGACAATTATTACGTATGATGTTTAGTATTACGCACATTCCAAGTGTATGTGAGCTTTGCCATTTCATATTAGCATTTTTATGTACATAAAGATGTACCCCATTCCTTCGGATATCCAGAACGAAAAAGTAGTAGATCGATGTGTTTTTTGCGCATATTTATTCCAGCGTTTACACAAAGGTAGTATATATATGAACCTATATCTCTTCTCCAAAAACATAATCACTCAACGCCAAGAAGCTTTATTAACAAATGCACTTGTATGCATGCACTCAGTTTCAATTTAATGAATCGCATGTTTCTTCAGAGAAAAGACAACAACAATAAAAAATAATAGAAATTAATTAGTTCACATTGTATGTATGTGTGTACATATACATTCATAACTACAAATGTGACTACTAGTTCCCGTCCGAGTGAGGCATTATTATTATGTTATTTGGAATGCCGAGAGAAAAGCACACACACACACACATCAGCAGTCAGTCCAATGTATGCACACCGTAATGAGTGTGGGGTGTAGTAGTGTCTAGTCTTGGATAAAAAAAGTACATTAAAGAGTGTGGTTGTGTGGCACTTGAGACTTGAGAAGCAAGATAATAAAGCATATTTTAGTGGGTTTATGTATATACTTTTTGTGCCCGGTGAGTGGCTCTTTATTATTAACGAGTCTAAAAAATAATCACATTTTATCTCAGAAAATTCCCCTATTATACTTGTTCAAACACTTGGGCGCTCCTCTGCCTATTTCCCTCGCATATCTTTACTCTAGCTTGCTCTCTTCTCCCCCGTGTTTATCCTTCATCAGCGCTCTCATTGTCATTTTATCCAAGCTTTCCATATGTACTCCATTTACAAAACAAAGTGCAATTATCTCTCCTCCATTCGCTCGGCTACAAACTTCTCACAATAGAACACTACACCACACCAGTGTACACATGTAGACTCTTTACTCTGGATCTGGATTACTCAAAATATATATATGCAAACGCTCGCACAAATTTTTTGGGCGGAACATAGGCAAATTTCGCTTTATTCTATTAATGCATACACTCACGTAAACTTATTTGTGGTCAATTCTGGTTTAATTAGTGTTCTTTTCACCAATTACAACTTCCACTTATACGCTTTTCTCCCTCTGTTCCCCTCTCCTCTTTCCCTTTCTTTGGAACTCATTGTTGTACGCTCAGAGCTCACTCATTTCGTTCTGCAACGTATACAATAAGTGACAGCAGGTACGCATTATATAACTTCTATATAGCTTTTTACTAAAACACTCGTTTGTTATATAGTCCAATACATATGCTCTATATATTGCTACAACCAAGGTTCTGGCGTGGGATGCCATTTTCGAGGGAAACGGCAGAGTCATCCGCGTCAGCAGTGCGAGGATATAAAACGCTGAGTTTTCCATTTTTCCAATTATTGTGAATCTCTTCTAAATAGCCGTGTTTTTTAATTAAGGATGCTTAATTGGACCCATTCTGTTAATGAGCTGTTGCACTTAAACACAAACTGTTTGTATGCTTCGCTGAGTACAACTCTTATGGAGAGTCGTCGCTGGTGTAAATATGAATAGTTGAGGAGAGAAATTGAGATGATATATATGTTCACATCTAGCACATGATATAGTCATAGTCTAAATTCGAAAACGGCGAAGAGAAAGAGATATACTGGAAACTCTCTGAAAATCACTGGGGATCGTGCATTTTAGCAGAGAGCTATACAGCGGAAACTCATTATGACCATGATTATATGCTTTTGTAATTATGCTTATACCCGTTTGTATAGTGTAATAATAATAATTCTAATATAATCTGTAATGTAAATCTGCGTGCGGGGATGAGATGTAGTTGTAGAATGTGTGATGATGTGACCAGCAGAGTCAAATACATCATCAAGTCAAGCTATACCTAAGTGTGTCGAGATAGCTCAATG
>JAQFZW010004453.1:0-10253 GCA_034687055.1 Heteromurus nitidus
TCCCTTATATAGCAGATATATACTTCAGTCATGGGATCGCAAGCACAAAAGGCATGTAACAACAAAAGAGAGAGAGAAGAGAAAGAGAGAAAAAACTCTCTTTTTCCGGACTGAAAGGATGGATATGGATGAATGTTGCCTGGTTTGCTTCCTTGCATGGATGGCTAGCAAAGGATGCGAAAGTGATGTAACATGTTTGGTTGTGGCGGGTGTAAATATACCAGCGATGGATGTTTTTTTTTTCGAAAAAAATAAAGAGCGAGAGAAGAAAAACGATAGGAGGAAAAAAAGGAGAGGCGAAGAAGAGAGAGAGAGAGACGAGAGGGATGATGAAAAATACCCGGGTAAAAGTAAAAGTAAAGTGAAGTGAAGTGGATGGAGACGGGAGGGAAAATAAAAGGGAAATACATGATGGGCTTGACAGGGATGGATTTCTACACAGTTTTGCTTTTGGCACATTTTACCAAGAGAAAGTGGACGAGTTTTTCATCCTTTAGTTTTGCTTGAAAGAAAAAAATGGATATGTTAAGTGATGTTCGGATATGGATTCTGTTTGCTGGAATTATATTTCTCTTATTTTTTTTCTCTCTCTAAGAGAGTCCTTTGTTAAGTGCAGTTGTGTCCTTACATCTTTTTCCCATTCCACCTCAACTCGTGTGTATGTGCGCGTGGCCTTTGTCAGCACAGGCAAAAACAATTTTCGATTCATTATAACGACGTTACTTATTACTTATAGTTGTGCCAAGGTTTAAAAATACTGTAGATAGCATTACGCCCTGCCTTCATTGAGTAGTCCTTTGGAATACGCATGAATTATATCATGACTATCGAATTTGAATCAAACGTTGCAAAACTAGCATACTTGTTCTCAGCTCCAGAGAATCAGGTTCACATTTTTGTATGTTCACTCAATTAAAATCTCTAGTGACTCTGTCAATATCCATTCGAGTCCGAGAGACATGAAAACCCCTCCCCTCAGGGATCCTCTCGTTTTTTCCCCTTGATTGCAAACGCCTGACCTTTCCTTTTCCAAACAACAAAACCACTCTCTCTGTGGTTGAACAGCTGGAAAAGAAGAATGACCTGACAGCGTGGACGCGTTCTTGATTAAGTTTTTTCACTTGTACTTATTAGTTTCTCCCGTTTTTCCCTTCTTCCCTTGTGTGTGTCTGTTGGTTATTTTTACCAGATAAACTTGCGGATACCCTCCTGAAAAAAACACACAACTCTCTCTGAGATTCTTTATTTTTTTTACAAAAGAGTCCAGCTTTTTTTGTAAGCATTTGTGGGTTTGTCAGTGTGGCTGTGCAAATGCACACACACGATTACATCCCTCTGTCGTTGGCAGTTGAGTTAAATAAAGCAGCAAGTTTTCACTTGCACACCGCTCCTTTTGTTCACTCTTCGATTCCTTTGTAAAAGTGGAAATATTTTTGGGGCTTTGGTTTGGGTAGCTCAGAAACAGAAGCAGGGAGAGAGAGAGAAAGAAAGAAAGAAAAATCAGTTCAATGAATGAGATGCATTCGGAGAATTTTCTTTTCTTGGGGAAAGTAGCTACAGTGTTGAAGGCCATAAATGAGCTCCAGAAGCTAGTGAAATTGCTAACGTCGTTCACACGACGAAAGTGCATATAGAAAGAAAACTTCAGTGAAAGAATTCAGAACGGAATGTGAAGGCGAGCTTTGAATTAGTAAAGTCAGCAAACCTCATAAAAGTCCATGGGAATAGGATCTACCTAGTTGAAGGAGGAGAATAAGGGAAAGGATGAAAGAAGGAAATAGAAAGTTAGCTTCGTGTGCATAGGATACATGGGATATCCTTTATAAATGTATCTATGTGCAGAGAGAACACAGGCTAAAACGGAAAGACAGCACAATACACACAAGTGAAGCTTTTCTCTCTCATCCAACTCACCAATAAACTTAGGTAAAGAGAAACCACCCAAACTACTAAAGCGTAAAATGGAAAAGAAAAGAAAACATTTAGATTGCAAAAATGTCAATGCTCAAGGGAAATGAGTTGAGGTTCTTCCATTCTCTCTCTCTCTCTCTCTCACTCACTTTTCTGCTCTTTTCTCCAGCACATTCTTCGCCTTCCTTTCACGTCTTTTCTTGCTCCTGACTGACTCGTATCTCTAGAGGATTATGCAGACAGAAATTGAACTACATGAAAGTCCATGGTCCGTAGTCCATATAAACATTACCCCCTACACTCCTTTTCCTTCTTTTTTTTAACCATGCGAAAGTGGAATTGAAAAGGGAGACGGAGAAAAAATGCTTTATTACTGCAAGAAGAAAAAATCTGCCCAAATGTATGTTTGGTTATCCTTTGCTATCTTCATTCATTCATTACTCATATCAAATCTCCACCTAAACTAATTCCTCAACTGGAGTCCATGTCCAGTGTGAGATGAGTTCTTTCTACCTTAAATTTTTCACATTTCTTAATACCCACTCAAAAATTCCATTCATTCTCCCCTCAATTTTTCATCAAGGAATCTAAACAAAAATATTATTGCGTCCGCTCTCTTTTTATTATTCATTCTAACACACATTCGCCACAATGCAATGACAGTTTTCTCTCCGATTGAAGAACGAAAAAATATTTTACTACCAAAGACCGAGAGGTTTTTTGTAAAGCTCAACTCGTGGGTGGTTTTCTTATTCAAAAGTTCTCATCCCGGAGCACCTGCTCCGCATACTAATAAACAAACAATGCACACACACACAACATACGTCATACACGAACTCGCTCAACGAAGAAAAAAACTCTTTCGAATCCTCCACAGCGAGTGGAGTGCTGGTCCCTGTCAAAATGAAAATCCTGGCTAGAATTCCCAACCATGTGGTACTGGTGGTGGTGGTGCATGCTCAGATTCTAATGGAAACAAGTGTTCGTCTTTATATGAGCTTTAATGTGTTTGTAAATAAAATCAGAGAGAGATAAAATCCTCATCATCCCCTTGGATCAAGGTGTGGGTTATTCATTCACACGAAATAATATTTGATTCTTTTGTAGTAAAGTAAAGCCCGATTGTTTGATGCATTCCTTATCACCTTTCCGGAGATTTCTAGGACATGATTCCCCTCAAGCGATTAGGAAGATGTAAAAAATATTGTGCATTAGTCAATATACAGTGGTATTGGTATTGTATTTGCTTGCATATACTTTAGCAAAGTACATTTGATCACATTACTTACAAGATTTCAGGGCAAATATTTATGTGAGTATATTGTTGGTTTGTAGTTTATAGTCAGATATAGCTCGTCTCCTTCGAAGCCATACCACAAAAAAGGACAACGACAGCGGAGCGAGAAAGATCATCAGAGAAGGAAACTTTTTTTTAGGAGAAGCCATAACAAAAAAGCAAATTGACATGACATGACGTCAGTGTCAAGATGCTATCTCGAAACTGTCACTCTTTCTCTGAAGATTCGAAGGAAAATGACAAAGTGGAATGGTGATGGTGTGCTTACCTGCCCGCCTGCCTGCCAACTTGTGCCAAAGAGCAGCATCATACCAAACAAACCATATAGCCCACACGAGATTTTTGTTCGTGTTCGTACAAGTCAAAGACATGCATATACGAGAGAGAGAAAAGTAGAAAAAAATGCTATCATGACTGATGCATTCCATTCAGCGTTTCTTTGTTGGAGCTGAGGTTGGAAGACAAAGTGAGCACAGAAAGTGTGTAGATGAATTAAAAGCTCATCAGCTAGAAATGCATCAGAGGAAAGATAAATTTGGAGATACAGAAATGTACATAATATGCCTCAAGTATATATTCAGAGAGAGAAGAAGAGGAGTCTAACAACCAGCCAAACCGTCATCCAGGAGGATCCAAAGAGAGAAGAAGAGATTGTGCCGCGCGGTGCCAACAATAATACATATCCGAAGGAGGAATAAACACTCACAGATTACTCATTACTTTTACACTCTGAAAGCAAAATGGATGTCTTGTAGCCACGAAAAACAAATGAGATTGATCTCGAGCCTTAAGTAGGCAGACACATTTTTTGATGCTCTTAACCCAAATAAGCTATCTTTCCGTGTGCTCACTATATAATAATATGCCAGTGGTGTGCTCCCACTGCTTACGCTTTTATCTACATGTACCTTACAATCTCCAATCTGGTGTATATTTTTCATTCAGGTGCTGCGTAACAGACAATGCTTAACACCTGCTCAGTTCCGCACTCTGAAGTGAATTGCTGGGCTTTTTGGAGAAAAACGAAGAATAATTATTTAGCTGGGAAAACTCATACATTTTGTTTCAATTCATATGTGCATTTTTAGGTTGGATGTTTTCAGACAATTCTTGGCTTTTCTTGAGAATTTTTGGATTGGATTTCCGACACGGTTTTAAGCATTTTGACAAGCATGTCGAAATTCTTTAAAGAAACCATGCAAAATATGCTACATGGGAAGTAAGTACATAAGGTTGGAGGTTATTAGTGACATTGTACAAATGTCTTTATGACTGCGGTCATTCTATTTCCTTTTTGCGCTTTCCTTCAATTAGAGACCGGGCAAATGCCTACATCCTGTAGAATTTGTAAACTTGGTCGTTGACGCAAAATGGAACAGATAAAAAATATACTTTTTTGAATCAAGCCCAATCTGGATATAAACGTAGGTTAACGTATAAACAAGAAAATCTCTGGGTGAAAGACACACTGACGTATATATTGGTGTCTACAATGAAGCTTCTCCTCTCATATTATCAAATTACAAGTCTTCAGATTACCTTGCTCAAGGCATCCAACAAGGATTCACTTATTTTTTATGAAAAATTTCCTGAGCTGGAAATCAATCTCTCACGCTTTTTCTCTTTTCCTTCTTCTTAAAAAATCGTACATGTGTGCCGTGTCTAAGAGAAGCGTGATTATAGTTTTTTTCTCCTCTCTCGTCGATCGTACACACGGAGTCAGTAGTAGAGAGTCGAGAGATGCATGCAATGTTGTGTGCCTTTGGGCACACTCACTGATTGTGAGTAATACTAGGTGTGTACTGCAAGTGACTACTACTACTTAGAGAGAGTGAGTATAAAACTCACAGTACTGCACACAAGAAAAAAATATCCTCCATGCTTTATATATGTACATATTGAAGCCAGGAAGACTTAAGACTTTAGGGGTTGGATTGAGTCTGGATTTTGATTGATTACACTGAGAAACTATTTTTTACTGTCATTAGTGTAGGAGGTTGTTTGTGGTTGGTTGGTTGCCGAGTTTCCTTACTATTCCATTATGAAATGAAAGTAGTACGCTACGATATACGATGTGCCTTGTGTGCCTATATAAAATGGGCACAAAAACTACACCAAATCGATGGGCACAAGGTTGCATGATACACGGACAAAAGTAAATAGGTACTAAAAATAAAGTAACTGAAAACCTATATCAAAAAGCTATAACTAAATTACTTTTTTCTGAAAGAATTTAAATGCAATTGCCACTTATGCGCATAAATGCTGACGCTACAAATACATATACTTTTTATGCATATGTCTTTCACACAAGTTTCTTCTTTGAGCACATTTTCCGTTGGCGACTTTTACTACGGCGTGTGTACTCGTATGGTTCAGTGTTCAGTCCTTAAATAAGTGCACAGTTAAGGGCGTATATATAGTATCTCGTATCATGTCTCCAAGACGGAGTATGGTGTTTTCCTTCGTCGTTGTTGGAAAAAAAAGTTTTTTTCCTCTCATCTTTTCGTAGGCAAGAAGATGGTAATGCATGGAAAGAGCAGTCATGTCATGTCAGCCAAATGGATGCTGTTATGAGTTTGTCATAATGAGGAGCGGAAAGGGCGCCATGGCTCATATGAGTTGACAGACATGCAGAAGCAGCCGGAGAGAACTTTTTTCACGGAAAGTAAAGAAGCGAAGAAGAAGAAGAGCTCGTCTTCCTACATTTTCTCTCTCTCACCCTCTCTTTTTTCCTTCCTTTTTTTCTAGAGATCTATCTTGCATTATTCTTGTGACAGGACAAGCAAATTTTTTTTCTTGAGGAGGAGAAAAAGATGAGTCCTAGAGTGGAGCTACTTTTGCTTGCATTCTTCACGATGCTGCTGATGATGATGATTATATGATTTGCTACAGATATGATATTACTACTACGCTTACTTTCTTACGCCGCCAGAAAGAAGAAGAAGAAAAAAGCAGCAAGAAGTTAGCAAGCACATGCAAACATCCTCCAACACACCAAAATGTTACTTTGGACTATTCTCTTTTTTTCTCTCAGCGTCTTAAGTTCAAACCCGCTCAACTCCGCTCAGCTTCAGTTTACGACGTGTTTTATAACGTGTCACAGTCATCATGTGCCAACCATGCCGTGAATGCATACCACGTTTCTAATATATTCCTATACACACTACATTTTTCTGGTGATGGTGGTGGAAGAAGAAAAGCGAAGGACATGAGAAAAAACTATAATATAAAAATTGTATAGAATATTTTCCAAAGGTTTCCTTCCAAATAAATATTGTGTTTTATCCCGAGAAAAAAAAGTTGTAGCTGAGACGAAAAGGGAGGAAGATACATGCATATTTTTTGTGTGTGATGAAGAGAGAGAGAAGAGACGGACGGACGTAGTTGAGATACATCATCGTGTCGTGCACTACTTATAAATATGCTTTTCCTGTATACGCGGGTATTTGGGACTCCCCTCCGGTTTTTTCGCCGTCGTCTTGTACATATGAAGCTTCTCTCTCTCTATTTTTTCCTCTCTCTCCCTTCGCCTTCTTTTCTCTACTTCTCAACATTTTTTCGCCCTTTTCAAAAAGTCTTGTCTTGTCTCTCTTCTTGTCTGCTTGACTGCCTTCTTCTCGGAGAGAGAATATGTGCCTTTTTGCTGAGGCATTTTCTCTCTCTACCCGTTCCTCCTTTTTGGTTCAGTGCTTTAACTAAGCCAAGTTACTAAAAGCTTATAAAGCCTTTCGGTTTTTTCTGCCTTCGTTGTGTGTCCCTTATTCTCTCTACGTATTTATTCATTCAGTTTCGGATATTACATTATGCATAAAAAGTTGATTCCAAGATCGGGTATGTATGTATGTATGCCCGGGATTTTTTTCCGCCTTCCTCTGCTCCGACCCTTTCCTTTTTTCTGTCTCGCTGTTACAAAATACAACACGTAGTTAGCGTGTATTCTTTCCAATATTGTATTTTTATGTATTTATATCAATAATATTCTGTGCATAAATATATTGTTGTCTTTGGGAAGGCGGACAAGGACGTACGTGAAAGAATATTTGCTATGCTAATGTAACTTATATATTCTCTTCGCTCATATTGTTCAACATCCGTCACCTTACTTTTCTTTGAGACAGGAGCAAAAGGTATTGCAAGTTTTTTGTGTGTGACACGGCCACATTTCTACTGGAAAACGTGCAATGACATAAGCTGGTTAAGCTCTATATCTTTCTTTTTGACATGACATTTTTCATGACTTTTTTTGAATTTTTTCCCTTCTTCCTCTTCTGCCTCTCTACATTTTTTTGTAGAAAAAAATATATTTATATAAGATGAGCGAAGGCACACGGTATGAAGTTTAAGTCACTTCTTTTGAGATGAAGGCACTACCACCATTTTTTTCTTTTAAAGTTAAAAAAAACTTTCTTTTTGCTACCGTGCCTCATAGAGTGATGATGACATCTTGTATCCTCCGTCCGGGTGAGCTGAGATGCGAATGAAAAATATATAATTCTTTTCGAAAAGAGGAGGAAAAAGTCAGTCAACAAAGTTTTTTTCTGAGGACGACGAAGAAGAAGACAAGGGTGTTTGGAGAAGGTAGAAGCCCTAGAGAATTCTTGGAGAGAGAGAAAAATACCCACGCTCTTTTGTATGATATGGCAATATCCGGTAGTTAGTGTTATCAGGATATTTTTTTAGTTACATGGCATTCTGCTGATCAATAGCAGTTGTGCTAGAGTTGGGGTTTGGGATTCACTTGGGGATTTCGGGTTGGATGTATGCATATATGCATCCTCTCTAGTGAACAGAAGGGAAGAGAGAGGGTAAAAGAAACTGAAGCTGATGATGTATTCATAATAAGTAAGCATGATCACATCACACAATAGCATGCACACATATTTATAGGAAGCAAGTGAGAAAGATGAGGGATTGCCGGATTTATTAGTATCAGACAATCAATCACTGTCATCTTCCCTCTTCTGCCATGTTCCCAAAAAAACGGAGAGAGAAAAGAGTGGTGCGGGAGCGACGAGGCAAAGAAAGAGATTTTTAAGCTTTTGTAGTTTTTGAAAATAAATGAATGAAGGAAGTGAAGGGAAGATCATAAGCATTTTTTCCGGGGAGAGAGTGAAGACATGACAATTTTTTTCTCTCTCTCCAAAAAAAACTCCGCGCTCCTCTCCTCTACAAGAAGAAAATTTAGAAACATTAATATTTACATGGGGAGTGAAAGCATGCCGTGTGAATGAATGAAAGGACACGTTTTTCATTGTCTCCTTGTGTTACACATGCAACAAAAAAAGATGCTTTTTCCTTTGCTTTTTACACACATTGGTTGTAGGTACATAATATAAATTATCGTTGTGGGTGAATTTCTTTAAGAAAAGTATCCCTAAAAAGTTGAGTGAATGTGTAATATGTGTGTGTGTAGACATATATACATACGAGCAATTAGAAGATGTGAAAATAATCCATTTAGGAGAGGAACATGTACTTTACTTTTAGTTTTGATGCTCGATGCCTTCGTTTTTTTCTCTCTAGAATTAGGAAGGAAAACAATCATCGCTGAAAGCATTTTCTGCAATCATCCCTGGAGCTTCTCTCAGGAAGAAAGATAGCAGCACAAGCCCAAGCACACACACATACACATACAACCTTACCTACAAACCTTATGATACGTTACGTAATTTGGTAAAAAAAGTGTAGTAATGATACATCCCTAACCAACG
This sequence comes from Heteromurus nitidus, assembly GCA_034687055.1. NCBI lineage: Eukaryota > Metazoa > Arthropoda > Collembola > Entomobryomorpha > Entomobryidae > Heteromurus > Heteromurus nitidus. The sequence continues at coordinate 8,923 of JAQFZW010004453.1, forward strand.
AAGCATGAAGTGAAGGAAGACGCGTTAGCAGTTAGTCGAGAGAAGAAAGTGAGTTAGAGGCACCCATGTCGTTTTGATTTCACGTCCTATCGTCTTCCAAGAAAGTAGACCGTTGTGTGTGTGCTATACGCTTTTCCAAAAAAGAAGTCTCTCTCTCGTAGTTTTCTTCGTCTTCTCATTCACAGTTGTTGTTTGTTTGCAACTTCCCAGTTTGTGTTGAGTGAAAGGAGGAATTATTATTAGGAGTTTTTGTGTCCCAAACCCAAAGAAAGTCTGTGGAGAGAGAGAGAGAAGTTGAACTATGCGCAGCAAACAGGAGAAAAAAAGAAAGAGGAGACGAGTCTAGTATAAAAGGAAAAAAAGTGTGGAGGAGAGAGAGAAAAGAGAAAGTGCACTGCACTATAATAATAGTGAGTGAATGAATAAACGAATGAGAAAGAGATGGGCCCAAGATAGATTAGAAGCATTATGCTCGTGACAGATAGACGTTTTGAATTATTACAATTCTCGCGGAAACATATCTGTATGTGTTTCTGACACGGTTTTATCCGATATACATTATGATGCTATATATTACTTATATGTACGGTAGGACATATGTATACTCTTTGTGTATTCAAACTGGAATATGCTCGAGATGGAAACGTAAATGCTGGAGAACACAATGCGAGGAAATAAATTTATTTGTAATACAAATTTCCACCAACATGGTTTTAATTAATCCATATTTTGTAAAGACCACTAAGCATTTATTAATTTGTCAATAGTTGTCCAATCCAAGTATTGAGTTGAAGTAGTTTGGTTCAAATTAATTTTTGTATGTTAATCGTAATAAATATTAAGTAATTATTTGATATTTTTGTGATATATAATGTTTAACGGCTATATTTTTGAAGATGACTCTAGATCTTCAGGAAAAGCAATGGCGTACGTTGTAAGTTTCTATACTACGTTGTTCCTATATTATTCTCGTTTTCTGGTCGATCGAAGGATGGAAGTAGCGGCAGCAGTGGTGCGGAGGATTGAAGTAAGTTTTGCTTGTGTCTTGGGATTTGGGTTTGGTTTCGCATCTTATTTCCTTACAGGTTTAAGTTGACAGCTCATTTTTCCCAGAGTCTGAGAACATTTTTCACAAACACACACAAACCTGAAAAAAAACTTTTTTCCCTTCTCCCTACTCTCTTCCATGATCTGCTTCTTTTACGTCCGTTGGTGATCATCATTGTCGTGGTTTAGCTGAAAACCATATAGACTTCAAGCATTCATCCAGTTTTTTATGGAAAAACAAGTTCATGTGTGTTACTACGCGGCTTGGGCATGCCAAGCCAAGC